>VSMD01107863.1:0-19829 GCA_008750895.1 Mirza zaza | reverse complement strand
CCCCCCTGTGCCAAACCTCCCTTATCATCTCCACTTGACAATCTTAACATCCAAGTCCCATTTTCATTTACTGCTTCTTTCTAGCCTTTCTGGAACTTCCCAGGAAAATTTAGATATTCTATACCCCTAGTCTTTCATTTGATTTTGCATATGTTCTAATCATTACATAATTTTATATTTTCTATTTGTTATTTTAACTCCCTACTATCCATACAAATGGCAGGATTGACATAGGCTTTGGTTGGGTCTTACATGAAGGGTCAGAGTAGCAGTCCTGGTATCTAGTATAAAGCCTGGCTAAGGACAGGCATTAAGTATTTGTTAATTAAAAGAACAAATGATGAAAAATGAAAGACTAGAACTTTTTACTTAGGGAAAAAATCTGTCTTATAACAGATAACATATAATCAAATGTTTGCCTATAAAATTATCCTAAACACTGAGTTCACACATGAAATTAAAGTTTCTACTATTTGGTATGAAGATGGTTGTGTAAACAATTGTAATTCCATAGCACTTTTACCTTTGACATTTCTAAATCAAAATATGTGCCAAAATGAATAAGACCTTTTCAATTTGTTTGTCATTCCAATGTATTTGCTTGTTATGCATAGTAAAAATGAGCTTTGGTCTTTGTGAGCTTAATTACTATAGAAGCAACAGTGATATTAAGATGAATGATTTTCCATTGCTAATCACTGCTGCAAACTGTTACACTAAAATATAAGAATATATCATATTCAATTTTAATAGTGGCAATGATAATATATAATAGTAATTTCTGTCAATACTTTAGATTTCTAATTAAACTAATCATGTTATGATACAGGTTTAGTTCTTATATGTTAAAACTATGGAAATAATACTGAAGTATTTACATAAGAAAGACTAACATCAACATCAAATGAATCTTTAATGCAAGCCAGAACTTTTCCTAGGTGTTTTATATTATTATCTAAAACCCTTCAAAACAAATTTGAGAAAAGAATTACCTTCTTTTTTAGAGATAAATCGAGGTACAGTGGTGCTAAACAATCTTGTTTAAAGGCATATGAAATAAAAAGTCAAGTCCTCATTAAAAACAAAACCTAAGTTCTTTCTTCCTTACCATTAGGAAAGAAATAAAGCTGATCTAACTGAAAAACAGTTACCAATTCTGTCAGCTAAAACTGATATGTGATGAGAGACCATTTTCATGATGACTGAAACATTTCATAGGTGTTCAGATACCACATCATAGTAAACAAACAATTGTTTCACAGACAAGCCCCAAATCATTTATATTCAGAGGTCTAATTTCATTCAAATCAACGTCTGAAACTTGCCACCTGCTACTCTTGCTGAGATATTAAATTGGAAAGGTGAGCAAACATACATTTTCTCTTCCAATAAAAATCATGTAGAAGGCAATTGCTAAGCTCCCAGGGCCAATGACTTTCCTTCTAATCAAGCAACATTCAGAAACCACACTCAGAAAGTGGCCTAAAGCACTATTTTTACAAAGCCATCTCACAATCTGCCTGCTCTTAACACACATTCTTTTGATTACACTCCTTTAAATTAGAAAATAAAGGTGGCTCTTACCAGACATGTTCATTTTTAGAGCCTAGGGTATATCTTTTAACAAAATCTATGAATGCCTATTGTTTATATACCAAGGTGAAATTGCCATCTACAAGTAAGAAAAGCCTGGAAGTTACCTTCTATATCACCATATGTTGCAGGTTAGAGAGGACAATATTGCCCACTCCAAACTTCACATCCGTGAATTAGGCATTTGGAACTACACTGCACAAAATTTTCATTGTCCTTTCAAAGACTATCAAATCAAATCGCTGTTCATTAATCTTAATGTCCTTACTCTCCTCAGTTAATCTACATATTTTCAGGTTATCCTGCCAATCCTTGTGTTTGCATTCTCCTTCCTGTAATTCCTTCTGTTATCTCCAATTTTTCTTACCTTTCTTACCTTTCCTAAAGGAATATTCCTTTATTCTTGTCTCTGGAACTTTCATCCTTTAAACTGTAATTATATATATACACAAACAGTTCTCAAAAACTCTCTTCTCTTCTTGCCTTAAATGAAACAACATTCCCTGTTTTATCCCTGACAGCTCTCTCAACTGCAGGACTGGTTTTCTGTCCCATCCCAAAATATCTCAGGTTCAGGAGGTATCATAGATATTCTCCTTGGACCATGTTGCTTATTTCGGATGCTTTCTCCACTTGTGTCTTGGAAACAGGTCTCTTTTGATGTTCAAATCATTTGGCTATATCAACTGCTCCTCTTGCTATCACTGGTGTACTTTTGGGTAAACTCTCCTTATTGACTTTAGCATAAAACAATGTATGATTCTTCCAAAATTGATCCATTATATAAGTTTAATATATATTAGTTGAATTAGACAAGGAATTGATCATACTTATTTCTCAGTATCTGTCCATTAAATATCCTTTCTTCCTTCAGATCCAATTTAAATTTCATGATATGCCATAACTTTTTCCTTGAAAATATCCTTAACTTGCAAAAATCCTAACTCTTTAGTTCCTCTTTCCTTTCATCACACTAAATTAGTCAGACACTGTGCTCAAATGTTGTCAATCATTTTTTTGCCTGTGCAATAATTTGAGCATATGAACATTAATGCTGAAAATCTTAAAATTGTGAATTTATTTTAGAAAGTGACACAAAATGTACCCTGTCTAATGGTTTATAATTCTCTGTAAATACTAGGGTTTTCAGGATTTGGTTTTGGAATTCATTCTCTTTTCTGTCCTACATTTTCTCAGTAGACAGCCACATCAAACTGCAGGGCTTTAAATACCATAAGTATCTTTAGGCTCTCGAATTTAAATTAAATAATCATTTGCCTATTTTTCATATTTCTGCTATGATTTTGCATTGTAGTTTTGTGTTTGTGCATTTTTTACTTTTAACTAATTACTACAATAAAGATTATGTTGTAACTTTGGTACATGACATTTTATTACAATGATTTAAACTATTGCTTCATCATGAATCATTAAATATTAATAACTATCCACTGTATTGAGATTTTTAATTTACTTTTGTACAGTTGAAGAGTTTTTCATTACAATGCATTTTATTGCTTCCTCTACCATAGTAATTTCTATATTTCTAATTTTATGTTTTAGGCTTTTTTCTTGTTTCCTTGACTGGACTGACCATAATAATGTTCATATTCATATTAACCATATGAACATTATCATCAAAAATTTCCCCCCAAAATGCACAAATGTTTTTGTTTTATTTTTTGTCATCACCCTTCCTTGCCACTTTTATGCTAACTTAAAAAAACAATACTGCTTTTTATGGTTTTTCACTTTGAAACAAAAGTGGACCTATAACATGAATGCAGAAATTGAGCTTATTTAATAAACAACTAGGAGATAAAACTTAATCCTCAAGAGTATTCTCAATACTCATATTATTTCATATGATGGACATTTAAACAAAATAACTTACAACATGAAAATGATAATTTAAATTTATATTTACTATTTGTATTTAGTCACAATATTTAATTCATTTTTAAATGATTTTGAATGACATTATGATGTTTTCCAAAGGAAGCACAAGTTCTAAAATCTTAATGGCTTCAATTAAATAATTTTTAATTTAATGGATTTAACTAAATCTATACTACAAAGTAATTTAATACTTCTAAAATCTTGTATATAAAGAATAAAAATAACTGGATAAAGTGTTGAAATAAATTAGAAAATAGAAAACATAGGTTTCCTTGATATTAGCTGGGAATTACAATTAACACATAAAGCATTAACAAAATAAAATATAAAAACCAGTGGAGTCCATAGATAAAGCCATAAACCAAATTTTTGAAAGGTGAGCAAAGGACATGAACAGAAACTTTTCAAAAGAAGATAGACCAATGGCCAAGAAACATACGGGAAACACTCAACATCTCTAATCATCAGGGAAATGCAAATCAAAACCACAATGAGATATCACTTATGTCCAGTGAGAATGGCCTTTATCAAAAAAATGCCAAAAAATAAATGTTGGCGTGGATGCAGAGAGATAGGAACACTCCTACACTGCAGGTAGGACTGCAAACTAGTACAACCTCTGTGGTAAGTGATATGAAGATACCTCAAAGAGCTGTAAGTAGAACTACCATCTATTTTTTTATTTATTTCAGGAAAATATGAGAGTACAAACATTTGGTTGCATTTTATATATTTGCCTCTCCCTAGAAAGGGTTAGAGGTTACAGGTATGCCCTTCCCCTCCACAATGCTGGGCAACAGCTATATCTACCCCATAAAGATACAGAATGTTTGACAGTAAAGAGATGGAAAAAAGCTACACCAAAAAACAGTAATTGAAAGAAACCTGACTGATGATACATGATAGGCAGATAGGTAGATAGATTAGATAGACATATAGATATAGCTATATTAATAGAAGATAAAATAGATGGTAAGGTAAAATTCATTATTAGAGATAAGAGAAGGTAACTCATAATAATCAACATTTCAATTCATCAGAAATATAGAAGTACAATTTCAAATATAGGCACATAAAACATAATTTTAAAATATAGAAAGCAAAATAAATAGTGAACTAATAAGAAAACATTAAAAAATAAAATACTACATATTTCAATTATGAGGTACAACTAAAATAACAATTCAAATTAAATTTATCTCAAATTAAAGGTAACATATTTAAGCTAATATGTGATATTCAAATTAATTTTTAAAAAGTGAAAGAGAATGATCAAAAACTTTAAAGGGAAATGATAGAGGACAATATTTAAAACAGAAATTAACAAAGTCATAATTTACTTTTTGGAAAAGACTGATAAATTTGGCAAATCTTTAGCAAAATTACTTCAGAAAAATAAGAGAAAAAGCACAAATAAGCTATCTTTTGAAAGAAAAGTGATATATTTCCTCAAATCCTAATGACATTAAAATAAAATAAGATGTTAATGAATAATGTATGCTGCTAGATATTAAAAATTAGATAAAATATATAAATTCTGAGAAAATACAACTTACTAAGAATGAGGAATTAAGAAGTAATGGAAAGCCTATACATTTCTATAACCATTAAAATTAATTGAACATCATTTAAACATCTTACCTTTAAAAAAAACTCCACTTCCAGACAGTTTAACACTTCATTTTAACAGGTATGCATGGGGGAGATAATTCTAATATTCAATATTTGTTGCAGCTTTCATAACCCTAATAGCAAAACACAGTGAAGGACAATAAAAAAGGAAAATAGAGAATAACCTCATGTAGAAACATATATGCAAAAAAATTAGAAAACCAAATCTATCAATGTGTTTTTAAATAGATAAAACAAAATGAACAAGCTGACTTTATAACAGGTATGTAATTTAAAATAAAAGAAAGTCAATCACTATAAATCATTGCATTAACACATTAAGAGATAAATCATATGTGACCATCTCAATATATGCAAAAAATCATTGCTTAAAATTCAATATCCATTCATAATTTTAAAAACTCTTTGCAAATTAGGAATAAAAGGGAATTCACCTGATTTTAAATTATGATTAATAATACTTAATGATAAAATGGTGATAACAATTCTGTATAATGTAGGAACAAGGCAAGGTTACCCACTATGAACACTTTTATTTAATGTTAGATGCCCTAACCAACATATGAAGACTAACAATTAAAAGGTGTAAGGATTGCAAAGAAAAAAACTGTGGGTTTTTGTGGAGATATGATTGTCTACGTCAGAGGTTGATAGGCATTTTATGTAAATGGCAATATAGTAAATATGTATTGCAGGCCATTTGGTCTCTGTTGAAATTATTCAACTCTGTAGCATGAATGCAGCTATATACAATACTTTGAGAAAAGATCATGGTTGTTTTTCAATAAAACTTTATTTATAAAAACAAAAAGTAGGCTGGATTTGGTCCACATGCTTTAGTTTGTAACTCCTCCTCTGCATAGGTTGTCTCCAAAATTTTGTGTATATATTATTAGAAACAATAAGATTAATAAATTTTGAATATAAAACCAAATATAAAATTAATTATATTTCTTTACACTAGCAATAATATTTTATAGGTATATTATATAAGTAGAAAGATAGAAAATATAATTTTAGCAACCAAAATATAACCAATAGAAATAAATCTAGCAAAAAATACATAAGAACTTTATAAATCAAATTGTTAAATTTCATTAAAAAATGTTAAAAAAATTTAAAGCAATATATTTACATAAACTATTTTCAGATTCAAAGACTCAAAATCACTAAGACTCAATATCAGTCCTTCAAAAATTAATCTATTCACTCATTTGTGAGAGTTAAATATCAAAACTATTGATCTCATGGAGACAGAAAATAGAATGATGGTTACCAGAGGCTGAGAAGGGTAGCTGGGAAGGAGGATAAAGTGGGGATGGTTGATAAGTGCAAAAATAAAGTCAGGTTGTTAGATGTAATGAACAATATTTGATAGCACAACAAAGTGACTATAGTCAACAATAACTTATGATATATGTTAAAATGACTAAAAAGGTGGAATTGGGATGTTCCTAACACACATGAACCAAAAAAAAAATAAATAAATGCTGAGATAATGGGGAAAAAAAAATTCCATCCAAAGTAAAATGTACCAGGTTCTGACAAACTTACCAGGCTCTGAAAGGCTGTGGGGGTTTTTATAGAGTAAAACACATGAGCTTAGGTGTATTAACTTGGTAGAAGAAAATCATCTACAAATTAGTGAAAATTTTTTTATTTTTCAAAAAACTCCTTTTGGGAGGAATGAGCACCTGGTTCTTTGTTATACATGGGAAATCAAATCCCCTAGAGAAATCAGAGTATTCTAGAGAAAGAAAAGCAAATAGGACCCTTATCATATATCAATAATTAATACAATGCTGTATTTATCAATACTTAGTACAGCACTGCTGCAGGATTGAACAATGGAACAGAACAAAGAATTCTGAAGCAAGCCTATACATATACAGAATACATAACTTGTAACTAATCTTACATTCTGTGTTATGGGTTCAATGATGTACTCTTACTGTATTTCAGTATTTAGATTTAATATTAACAAATATATGATAGTAAGAAAAGAGCGTTTTCTGTAATTTCAACAAGATCCATATTTATGGGATACTACATAAATGTGCAAAATTAGACTTCATAGAAAAAGATGTCTTTGTTGTGATAGGCATCACCAATGTCATTTGCTGGATATATTGATAATATATCTAAAATTAAGATTGATCATTTGTGAAAAACCACCAAATGTGCTCTGAAATTAATCAACTATACATTACAGCCCATCATTAATCAAACAACTTCCCTCCTGTCATGGACTCTAGGCCACATGCTTTGTGCTTTGTCATCTTCTTGCCAGTGCTTAGACAGATGAGTTCTGCATCAAAATAACATCTCCATGTCTTACTAAGAACCTTACTTCTCTGCAGAATGTCATCCCATCTCACTGTGGAGGCAGGGGAAGGGATGTTTTGTTCTACATACTTCTCTGTCCGGTCAAATTAATCTCAATAGATTAAATCACCTCATAGACAAAAAGAGCCATACTGTTAGAAAAGTGACCCATTAATAGTTACCTAACATGGCAAATAACATTAGTTGGAAGCATCTCTTCCCTAACCCACCACTAAAATCATGCGTAAATTAAATGTTACCAATATATTGTCCCAATTCTGTATTTTTGCATTTTAGTTATATGACTATTTAAATGTTTAATATCTAACTGTAAATATTGTGTATACATTTTAAAGTTAGAATTGGCATTTCTATTTTTATTACTACATAATAAATTTTTTAGAAATTTCTATTTTTTTAATTCTATCTTTTAGCCTTTTCTCCACATACAAATACTTTTGTTATTATTTTAATCATTGCTGAATGTATGTGTATGTGTTTTCTAATTTATTTATAAGATTTGAAGGCCTCTATTGGATAATAAGTTCCTGTGAGAATATATTCATTAGATATACAACCCCCAAATGGTCATGGTCCCTTTACGTAAATATGTGGTTACATCTATTGGTGAGGCTCTGGTATGTTTGTACATAAGAGGGAAACATGAATAACACAAAATTAGCAAATAGAAATGTATTCCTTTCTTAAATAAAAGTCCAGTAATAGATACTCTGGAATTGGAAGGGGCTCGGGTTGTCAGGACCTCAGGAATCTTTCAGGTTAACCACTAGCATGTCCTCAATGTGTGTTCTACAAATTGGTGTCCAAGATGCTGCAGTCCTAGGTATCAGGATAGAGCAGGGGCAAAGAAAATGTTAAAGAAGACTGAGTCCAACTTTGGGAAAACAGTAGAAACTCAATATTGCAGACAGACTTGAAGATACCCCATGAAATTAGACAAAATACAATGACCTAAAAATGCATAATCTCATACTGCTCTCTCTCTCCCCCTCCCTTCCTCTCTACCTCTCTGCCTCTGCCTCTCCCTTTCCCTCTCTCTTTCTCTCTGTTTTTCAGATAGTTTCTGGAAAACTGAAACTCCAAAGTTGACCTTACATGTTGCCATAATTGTGCTTAAAACAATGAACCAATAAATCAACTGCTGGGTTTATCTTCATGACACAAATGATGAAGCTGATGCATTTTCCATTGACTCTTCTGACTCTGGAAGTTGTTTGGCACTGTGTTTTATATCTGGGGAGATATTTATGTTCCCTTTGCTCACTGACTTTCAAGTCACGTTTGCTTCTGGTAGTCAGTAGCATCATTTCTGAACATAAAGAATTGTGCTTGAAAATTCTTGGGGGAGAAATTCTAACCAGTATTTTCACAGGATTATTTATTATCCAACAGAGACACAGACATAAATTTAGTGCTTTCTTTTTAAAAATTTTCTGGGTTTTACACGGCTGCCTAAATGAGCTAAAACAATGTCCATATTGATGGTCAAATTCAGTGGTTCCCAACTGGGGAAGTCTATCATAATTACCTAGAGTGTTTAAAACCCATGGGCCATTCACACATTCTGCTCCATAGGTAAAGACCCAAAAGAATGGTGGGGGTTCAGTACAGTGAAGTCAGGAGATAGAAGGCTCCCAAGTGTATTTTGATAAAATTCCCAAATTATACTTAAATAGCACTATTGCTCCAATTTGAGAAGCACTGTTCTGGCCAAATTTTTCTTGTGAGAAATATAACTGAACAAAATGGCCTGCAATATCAAGGGCTATAAACATCAAGAAATAAGAAATATTTTCTTTCACTATCATATCCCCAGCATCTAGCACAATGAATGCCATTACAAAGTAGACATTCAGTAAATAAGACAAGTGTGTGGAAATAGCTGGAAGAAACAGAGATTTGTCTCAAAAATTTGGGTACAAACAGAATAAAGCTCCTTGGAGAAGGAAACAAACTGGTGGTTCTTAACTGTTCAAATGTACTTATCACTATATGAACTTACATAACTCATCATCCATTTGGTTACTCATTTATCATTGTCTTGCCCCCTTACTAGAATATAAGCCCCTTAGACCAGATGCTGCAACTATAGCACCCAGAACACTTCCTGGTACAGAGTGGTCAGACATTCAAAATTTGTTAAATGATTTCAAAAAGGAATCAAAAGAATCAAAAGTTCTCATTTGTGGATTTGGATCAAGAAGATGTGTTTTAAAAAATAAAAGTAGAGGGGAAGGCAAGATGGCTGACTAGGGATATCAGTCACCCAATTGACTCAGAAAAAAGAAAAGGTTATAGATGAAGAAACATAGCCCAGGTCTAATTCTGAAGGACAAGTATTAGAACCTACTGAAAAGTCCATGGGAAGAAGTTGTGGAGCAGAATAAAAAGGAGTAAGATTTCAGCAGGAGACCTTCCCTGGAGGAATTTGCAGTTCTCTGGAAAGGGTAGGTGGAGGTGTTTATTTTTCCTCCCAGCTCTGGCAGACTACAGACTCCTGAAGTGTTGGAGAGTTTCTCAGCACTCTCAAGCCCCAAATCTGATGCCAACAGTAAACTGGGAGCTTCTTGATAACAGAGCACTGGGCTGCCAACTTCCTCAGACTCCCTCCCCCTCACCACAGACCTGAACTAAGGCAGCAAGTGCCCTACTAATTTCCCACACATTGTTGCCTTTGTCCTACCCAGGGAGCTTCAGCCCTTCAATTTCCTTATCCCTGGTCTCCACACAATTTAGATAAGATACTGAGCACCTGTATGTTGTGGTAAGTATTGACCTATATCATCATTTAATTCTTAAAAGTATTTTATTGCATGGGTTGTTTTCATTTCCTCATGCTTTTAAGCTACAACTTGTTCAACATCTTTCCTCTATTTTTTACACTTTTTGTTCAATGATCACTTCAGGGTAAATCTACAGAAGTGGAATTACAGGGCACATACCTTTTAAAACTTTTACAGGTATTATAACTATTTCCAGGAAGAGTATATCAAGTTACATCTAACTAGTTATATGTTTCCTACACCCCTGAACAATTTGAGTATTAGCAATATTTTATATCTTTATCCAAATGATAAGTAAGATATGATAGAACAGGGAGTTTAAATTCCTTGTGTGTACATACACTTATAGATCACGAAGAAAAAAGTTGTGTCATATATGATTAACTGTGCTCCCAGGAATGTTTGCTTCTTTGGACTTTGATCTAATTCTTCCAAAATATTACCATTTTAGGAATGTCTGTGATCTATATGATAACAGTTCATTAATGTTTTTCTCATAATTACTGTGGCTTCTCATTTTATTTGCCAGAAGACACATTTTACTTTCACATCTTATTGCCTGTTCTGTGTTATGTAATTTTAAATAGAATCAAACTCTATAATTTCAATGGTTGTTCATAAACTTTAATTAATTGGCTTTAAGTGTCACTAACGATGTTTCTAACACACCCACAACATGAATGTTTAAAAGTACATAAAAATTAGCAAAGACCTTGTATTTTCCAAGCGAGATAAAAGTAATTCCAAACAACATAATGAGAATGTTAGACCTCTTTATTAATAGCACAGGTTGGTTACCAACAACCAAATTCTTCTTTCTCCTTTTACCCCATTTTCTGTGGGGGAACATAGGCTCTACATTTTTTTCAAATCTCATTTAAGGCCTGATTTATTTAAAATTTGTCCTTATCTTATTAAGAGAAAATATGTGTGCTTTTTGTGTTAACAATATCATTCTTTAGTCTGGAAGCCACACAGTGTACCTTGCAAACTAGGAAGGATAGTAAAAGTTACTGGATACTTGATTAATTTTGGACCTTGTCTATTTTAGGATTTATAGTAAAATTACTTTTAACACTATGAGCAGATCTCTAGCAATGATATATTGAGAACAGAATGCACTGATTTCAGGACTAGCTAGAAAAAGGAGCACTTGCTAGATAGCGTGTTTTCACCTTTGACATCTTCCTCACATTTTACTGTGTAAAAACTGATTACATACCCATCCAGAACTCAAGGTGCTCCTCATAAAATTTTAGGGATGAATATTCCATCAAGCTTAAACTCATTTCAGTTTCTTAATTTGGTCCAAACAGGACACAATATAAAGCTCCTATTATAGTTGGGGAAAAAAGAAACCCCCTTTCTCTCCCAGTGAATATGAATACAAAGCATGTTACCTCCAAAATTGTGAGCAGTCACCTTGCAACTTTGAGAGAAGTCCCACCCATAGGAAAAAAGTCAGCACTTTGGAAGGGAAAGAACATAGAGAAATAGGGTCTCTTGAAACCATGTTGAACACATCAAACCCAGTGTTTTACCTCTGAATGGTTCAGTTATGTAAGCCAATAACATACTGTTTATGCCACCTTGAATTGAGTATCTTGTTATTTATAACATAAAGAGTACTAGTTATGTAGAACATTCTTTAGAAGAACAGTGAATCAAGCTCTTGATATTTGGTGCAACCAAGTAGTTTTTCTGGTGTTACAGACGCAAAAAGAGCATATATTGTGCTACCAAATAACAATCATTAATTCTAGGAGGAAATATGCTTCCCAAAGCTCTTGACTCATGCTCTACCCACAAATACAGTGGGTGAAGCACATTTTCTATTATAATCACTGATGTTATATTTGTTGAATGAAATACTTATGTTTTTTATATTGGGGGTTTTAAAAGCATTGCTTAAAATTTGGGTGACAATCATCTGTCAAATAAATAAAATATTTAAATAAGTTACAAACTATTTTAAAATAGTCCCTTCAACAAACCAAACAAACAAAAATTTTGAAAATATTATCCTCTTGGTATGGCTAAGACAAAATGTCATCTGGCATCCAAGAAGAGACCAAATTAAATTCATAAATTATACTCTGTTTACACTCCAAACACAAATTAAAATTGTTTATTTAGCTAACAGGCTCAGCCTTGATTACATGTCATTAGTGTCCATTATAATTTCAACTGTGCTTGAATTCCATAAGCCTGCTAGAAAATTACATTCTCATGTTTCAGAGATGGAAATAAAAATTAATGTACTATTTTGGTTATTAATACCTATAATCAGATTAATCATTACTTGAAGAATCTAAATTTTTAATTTTCTACAAATAACACAAAAATAAAAAATAGTTTTTGCAAGTTCTAATCAATTCTAGACTTCCAGTTGGCATCAGCATTAGCCAGCTCTACACCAATTGGCTACAGCTGTCTTGAAACTTAATTATAATTTTCTCTTTGACCACTATAGGGTTGATATGCTCGCTCAAAGGATTATTTCCTTCCTCATTGTTTGAAGCACTTTATGGCCCTTGAACATTTAGTTATACTCATTTAGTTCTAGAGTTATTTCATCATTAATGCCAACAGAATTATAGCATTGCTTTACCATGCCATTTTATAAAATTTGCAACAAGACTTAAGTAGGAATGGATAGAAAAGGGGTACTAGAGGACTGATCAGGGAAGCAACCGAGAAGCCCAAGCCAACAGGATTTAGCTTTCTGATCTATATTGTTAAAGTTCTAGACTCAGAGGAGAAAAAACTTCCTATTCATGGAGAGAGATTGATTCCCCCTCTCCTGGGAGGCATAACAGAGAGTTTGTTTCTCTGTCCTGTGACATTGGTGAAAAATCTAGATACATAGTTGCTACTGAAGGGTCTGTGGCTTCTCAGAAGATGTAAAGTGGAAGCACTAGAGTCACTGTAGTGGAAGTGAGACTGGAAAGAGGATTTCCTTTGCTCAGGGTCCCTTACTAGTTAACTCTCATTTATTCCTCAACTCTCAAACATCACCCAGAATCAGGACAAGTCCCCTTGTAGCCTACTCCATAACCCTCAGTATTTGTCTTCATAACATGTAACAGCTTTCAGAAGTACTGTATACTCATTTAATGACATTCTTTGGTTGATAATATGTTCCCCATACCCTGCTAACTAAACTATAAGTTCCAATACAACAAGCGCTGTGTCTATTTTGATTACTATTTCATACATACACATGAAACATACAGGCCAGGCATAGTGGCTCATGCCTGTAATCCTAGCACTCTGGGAGGCTGAGATAAGACGATCACTTGAGGTCAGGATTTTGAGACCAACCTGAGCAAGAATGAGACCCCATCTCTACTAAAAATAGAAATAAATTAGCTGGACAACTAAAATAGAAAAAATTAGCTGGGCATGGTGGCACACACCTGTAGTCCCAGCTACTTGGGAGGCTGAGGCACAAGGATTGCTTGAGCCCAGGAGTTGGAGTTTGAGGATGCTGTGAGCTACGGTGATACCATGGCACTCTAGCCCAGAAAACAGAGCAAGACTCCATCTCAAAATAAAAAAGAGAAAAAAGAAACACGTGTATGTTTTAAGGTTTGAATGCTTAGCACATAGTAAATATGAAACACACATGTTTGAGAAGATGGATTAGTAAATGAAACAGAGCCAACATCCTTGGACAGGTCTGTCACTTTCCCTGAGACAGAGATGAAAAGGAATCCCTGAATACTTCCAAAACTCAGTCTTAAGATACATTCCAGGAAACTATGGGAGGCTGAACATAAATGCAAATTTTACTTGCACTTGCTCAGACTAAGAAATAAAGTATTAGTGGACATGGGACTATCAGAGGATAGAGTTAGGGTGTATCAATTTTTACAGAAGAAAATCCCAGGATTTCTGTGTGTCCACATACACTCCAGGAAGCTGATTTTTTTATCTGCATTGTAGGCTTTATTTTCTGGTACCCAAAACTCTAAAATAACATTGGGACAAAAGCACTAGTGCCTGGGGGAATGTTTTATATTCACAGAATCATATTCCTACTGGAAACATAGCTAATCTGTATTTTCCAACCCCTGAACATTTTGGTGGGGCCTGTGCAATTTACATGCTAACCAATGGTGTTTACAAAACTGAGCCCCATAAAAATCTTTTCTACATCTTTCTTTCTTTGCATTCAGGGACAATCTTAGAGGTCTTGGTACGAAAGAACACTACAACTGAATGGAAAGACAGTGAATCCCTGAATGTTTGAATCAGCGTGTTTCCCATGCTTCTCTCTCCTAGTTGCCCCAACTTGCACACTAACATGAGTAAAAACTTCACTTGTGTTGTGTTAAACCAATAGACTTTGAAGTTGTTTGCTACAACAGTTAGCCTCCATGACTAATTGAGTACTGTACTTTGTTATTGCCATGCAACTGCAATTATTAGAAGCAAGTGAAGACAGATGAGATGAGTCTTCTAACAATATTCTGGGGAACAATCACCAGGAAGATATCAAAGGCAGTAGAGCGTTCCTGGAAGGAAAATAGGTACCTGTTTACTGGTATTTCGTTTCTCCCTCTATATTGTAAGTAGGTTGAAGATAGGTCCTCATCATCTTCACTTGTAATTCCCCAAAATTACCCAGCAAAGAGCTAGGCTTTGGAGGAATAATGAGTAAATGTTTGATGAATAAATATTATTTTTCTTTTCACAGCAATTACTAATTGAAAAGTTTCTGGATCTAGAGAAAACACCTGGATTCTGAAAACAAACATTTCTGGCCATGGGGCCTAATTCTAACATAGTCATGTAGAAAAAAGAATTCCTGCACAGCTATATGGCTAGCTGTGTAAAAAGGGGGGAATTTATTGAATATCTCTTATCTAGAGTTTTCTCCTCTTTAAAAGATTATAACCATTCACTTAGCATAGCATTAAATGGAATAACATACATATAGTTGAAAATCCAAAATCTCATATAAGTACATGATTAAAGTACGTTTAATTGATACTTAAGCAGAAGACAGTATTCTTCTCAAGTCATTTATAGACTAACAAAACCACCCAGGGTGGTTTTTTATTTGTTTTGTTTTTGTTGTTATTTTGTAATGTTTCTAAAGAACAGAAGGTAGAAAGAAACCATATGTATGCATGGATACAAATGTACAGTAGCAGAACTCTTTCCTTCAGATTATTTTTATTTCACTTTCTTTTTCTCAAATATATTCTAGTTCCATGCATTTATTCCTCAGGCAAAGTCTGAAAGTAAAATCATTATTCATTTTGTCTTCTGATGATAGAATTGGAGCAAAAGTAAAATATAGATTAATTATCAGGTTAAATGGTTAAACATTTATTCCATATCAAATTTTCGCAAGAGACAAGTATAAAATAAAACATTTAATGAGTGCTCAGGATGTTTAACCAATTTTTATAAGGTAAATTTTATTCTTGGAAATTCATAATATATCCATAAAAACTTGAAATATTTACTTAAAACATCCTCTTTTAAGTCAGTGATTCAATTTCTATTTTCTAACTGAAATTTTAAAGGCTAAAACTTGATTCAGATTAAGTCTGCTCTACAGTCATTTGCTAACCACCCCCCCCCATGTTCATTTTTACATTTTACAGTGATATAATGTCAAGGTAGTGAAGAAGTAGAAAACGAAGACTTTAAGTTGCCCAGAGACAAGAGATTGTATAGTGAAGTTTAGTTGATGCATTTGCAAAACCTGTGTACTTTATGAATGCAAGACTCTCAGGAATTTTGGTGGCCAACTTTGCCATGTTTTCCCCACCTTTTTTCATTATGTTTGACATTTCTAAAGCAAAGCTTCACTACAGACAAGCAATCTATGGCAATAGGCTGGGGAAATGAGACTCAGCAGTAGATGTGGAGAAAGAGAAAGAAGGGAACAAAAAATGAGCACAGAATTGCAATAGGGCTTTGGAGGTCTATCATTGCTGTGTGATATGTCCAGATGGAATATGAAAGACTATCAGAGAAGGTTCTTAAGATTCCAGAGAATACTAATTTGTTCTGATGTGTTACTTAAGATCAATAATCTGGTCCTGTGGTTAATACAAAAAGGAAATGACAAAATCGATAAAATATGCCATTTTACAGTGGTACTTATGTATGGTACTAAAGATCATCAAAGGCAAGCTTTGCTTAACCAATAACTAGACAAATCTATAATAATCATCATAAAAATGCACATGTAAGAGAAATAATTTCCAATTATTCTTAGATTTTCAATTTATTTATCTCTTTAATCTTCTTTCAGGGACCCCAACCTATGATAGGATACCTGGGAGAGGACAGCAGACCTGGAGCAGGGATGGAGGGAGGGAGCTGAAATTTGTCCTTCCCTTAGGACCGAGCAAGAGAATATCTGATCTCTACCTCCAGAACTGCCCCCAAAGTGACATTTTCCTGATGGATTCATTATCACCAAAGGTTAGCTCTCTGATTTTGCACAGTTTTATTGTTAACAGGCCTATGGTTAATCAGGTTAATCAAGCTTATTATTTAGTGATGGATAATATGACTTTCATTTAACCACAGCATTTATGTGACAACCAAGATAAAACTCTCTTATTAATCTACTTAGTGTATTGAATTAGTAACCTGAAGGCTGAATAAAGACAAAGAGAGATGAGTGCTCTGGCAACTTGATTGATTATTGCTGATCAACTGATCACAGATTGAAATTAGCCTGTAGCTATATTCTTGTCCACCAGATTCATGGTCTCTTCTCCAGTTACTGAGAGACATATGTTGCTCACTTCTGGCTCTTTGGACTTTCATAGCTTACAGCAGTGGTTCCCAAAAGCAGCTTCACAGAAAAGGCACTGGAATGGGTGCATAATGATCCACTAAGGATTTGGTTAAAAATACAAATTTCCAGGCTCGATCCTGGACTTACTGAATCAGAATTTCCAAATGGGGAGAACTGGAGTTTTTATTTTTTTATAGTCTCCCCAGGACACTCTGATAAGCAGTTCACTTTGGGCCACTCTCCAGGCTACAACCAATTTCAAACACAAAGGTTTTCACTAGAAAGTACAATATAAATGGGTAGCTTTCTACATAGTAAATTTAAATAATGTACCAATTTATCTTACCTAGGATTACAGCTAAGTCACCTCATCTTGGTAATAAAAGGTATGAATAGTTTCTAGACACTTCAGTCACTTATTTAAATTTTCTTATTTCCCTTTAATATATAAATGATACAGCTACTCACATAATTTTCAGATATCTTTTACTAGTTTAATTTCATAATCCTTTTCCCAAGTTTATCATGGGAAAGATTAGTTTCCCATAATAGTATTAATAATGCATCTGCTATTCTTACAGTTAAAATTATCATGAGCACACATTTTTCAAGCTTTAGAGGATTGATAAAGATACTAAAAAACCCCTTTTTTAGGAGAACAAGGCAAACCAATTTTGCTATATTTAATAACATTTCTGAAACTGATAGCTTCTTTTTGAGAAAATATTAATAATGTAGAAAACTATCAGTATTATTACATATTATATACTATTATACACATATTATAATATATATTATATATATTATTATACCTTGTTAATAAGAGTTTTTCAGTTGAGAATACTGATTTTTATGAAAAATTTTGAGAACATTAAGATATAATGTACATTTTCTATTATGATTTGTGATTTGCAAGATAGAGGTGCATAACAAATCAGTAAGAAAGTGTTTTAGGAATTTTTCCAATTATATTTTAGGATTTAGAAGAAAATATCTTTGATATTTTACCACTCAGAATTGTAGAAGAAAACTGTCAAATACAATTCATTATAATTTCGAAATGGTGCAAGAGTTCAGTGACATCTGCATTAATTCTCTGAATATTCTAGATCAACATTTTCCAAAATGCATTCCATGGCACACTCACTCTGCAAGATGCTATTTCAAAAAGAAAATTTTTTCCATAGTAAAATACACTCTATTTCCCTGGATTAGATTAATTTTGCATATTAGCAAATTAGAGTATCTGAAAAATTCTACAACTAAAAAGTCTGCTTAACTCAGCATTTCCTAGATATATTTGATGACAGGATGTTTCCATGTAATATTTACTCATATCTGAGGCCCAGGGAACAAACATCAGTGTTCAGGAGGCATAATTTGATTGTTAAGTATTAACAATCTTGGATGTATTTGAGAAGTGGGAGTATAGAGGACAAATTCTCAATAGAATGATATGAATGAGACATTGCATCTTTTCCAAAGTGGCCCTTAAACACTGTCATATAAAAATGTTTATAATGTCCTTAATGATAGTGTAATGAGCCCTTGGTAGCCAATTAAGAAAAAGAATCCATCTGTAGTTAAAAGATAACAGAAAGTAAATTTAAGTATTGCATTCACTATAAAACTCTGGTATTCTTAACCAGGAAAAAATACACAAGTTTTTGCTTTCACTACCAAGTACAAACAGGGAAATTTAAATCTAGATTTATCTAATTGAAACAGCTTGGATGAATCAGAAAAACCAATAGCCATTATATTGTATAGTCTCTCTAGGTAATCCAACTGAATAGCAAATATTAATTTGAAGAAAAAAGCATGAATAAATCTGGGCAAATTGAGTTCTTAAGATAATAATAGAACAATCTACTATTATTTATAGCATATTAATTATAAAATAATGCAGATGGTATTACCTGATCTTTATATAGTACTATTTTATGAAATAGTATTCATTTATATAAAATGACATATTAGGCCGGGCGCGGTGGCTCAAGCCTGTAATCCTAGCTCTCTGGGAGGCCGAAGTGGGCGGATCGTTTGAGCTCAGGAGTTCGAGACCAGCCTGAGCAAGAGCGAGACCCCATCTCTACTATAAATAGAAAGAAATTAATTGGCCAACTAATATATATACAAAAAATTAGCCGGGCATGGTGGCACATGCCTGTAGTCCCAGCTACTTGGGAGGCTGAGGCAGCAGGATTGCTTGAGCCCAGGAGTTTGAGGTTGCTGTGAGCTAGGCTGACGCCACGGCACTCACTCTAGCCTGGGCAATAAAGTGAGACTCTGTCTAAAAAAAAAAAAAAATGAC
Source organism: Mirza zaza (assembly GCA_008750895.1). Lineage (NCBI taxonomy): Eukaryota > Metazoa > Chordata > Mammalia > Primates > Cheirogaleidae > Mirza > Mirza zaza. Next base: position 490 of record VSMD01107863.1, on the reverse strand, counting down.
ATATTAAATAAGAAATAATATAACTTAGTGTTTGTTCTTTGTCTATAAATGAGTTCATAAATGAGAAAACAAATCTTTAATGAGCTACAGATCAATATAATTGTCTCTAAAAATATGATCACCATACCTATGCCTACTCTTTCTAGATATAACAATACAAAATGATTACATTTTTTCCTTTTAAGTGGACTTTATTTTTTAAGGATTGTTTTTAGATTAGCAGCAAAATTGAGCATAGAGTTTCCATACACCTCTGACCCATACATGCACAGCCTCTCCCACTGTTAACATCCCCTACCAGAATAGCACATTTGTTACAATCCATGGACCTCCATTGACACATGATTATCAACCAAAGTCCATAGTTTACATTATGGTTCATATTCAGCATTGTACATTCTACAGATTTTGACAAAAGTGTAATAACATGTATCTACCATTATTTTCATGGTATCAAACAAAATAGTTTCACTGCCCTAAAGTCCTCTGT
>VSMD01107858.1:0-14248 GCA_008750895.1 Mirza zaza | reverse complement strand
TTTTGAGACAGAGTCTCACTTTATTGCCCAGGCTAGAGTGAGTGCCGTGGCGTCAGCCTAGCTCACAGCAACCTCAAACTCCTGGGCTCAAGCAATCCTGCTGCCTCAGCCTCCCAAGTAGCTGGGACTACAGGCATGCGCCACCATGCCCGGCTAATTTTTTTTCTATATATATTAGTTGGCCAATTAATTTCTTTCTATTTATAGTAGAGATGGGGTCTTGCTCTTGCTCAGGCTGGTCTCGAACTCCTGAGCTCAAATGATCCGCCCACCTCGGCCTCCCAGAGAGCTAGGATTACAGGCTTGAGCCACTGCGCCCGGCCAAAATTTGGCAATTTTTGATTCCTCACTTTTTGTATCTCCCTGTCTCTACCCCCTAAAAATATCTAATTGGCTTCCAAATCCTGTGATTTCGACCTTCAAGACTCTCTCAGATGCCTCTCCTTTTCTATTTTATTCCCAGTTTGATCCATACCTTCTCTCTTCTGTTGTATTATAAAAGACACTTAAATGAACATATTGCTTATTCTTTATACCATTCCTTCCTATACACTTTCCTAAAGTGCCTATTAATATCATCCCCCTGCTCAGAAGCCATGGAAACTCATGATTGTCTACTGAAGAAAATCCGAATTTAGGTTGCGTGGAATTTAAATTTTACCATACTCTAGTCCCAGTTAACTTTCCTAATCACATCTCTTCCTCATGTAACTCCCCTATGTCTGTACACACAAATCTTCCTGCTACCTAAACATTCCCATTTCTTCAGCTAGAATTAACCTCTCCTGTGTCTGTTTTAAAGTGTAGTATCACAGTCATAAAATGTTCCCATGTGTTCATTCAATCTGTGTTTTCTTACTCGAGGATAAGGACTAAGTTTTTTTCCTTTACTTTTGCTTTTAAATCTCTTCTATAGCAGCTAGCATAACCCTTTGCCTGTGGCAAACAGAAATTTTGTTGAAGAATTATTTAATACTGAACTGCTTTGGGTCAGAAATTATTTCTTGTTAACGTGTTTGTTAAATTTGACAGTGGAAACATGATAAGTAAATATTGTTTTATTTTCCACATAGGAGTACAATAACATCTATGCTTAGTGTTGATTTGCTATAAAATATAATAGTAAAGCTTTGCATTGGGTAGTTTTGTTTTGTGTTTTTTTCTCAAGAAAAATAATCCTGTATTTACTCCATTCTCTCATATACAATGTTAATTTTTTTATACACAAAAATTTTTGTGGCTAGGTATGTAGTACATGGATCGGAAGTGGAGTTGTCAGTGATCTCAATGATCTTCGTCGAGTACACAATCTTCTTGTTTCTTCTCTGGACAAAGTTCAGGCCGGAAAAGGATCTTCCAGCCAACTGTACCGAGAGAGTGCCACAACCATGGAAAAACTGGCTGTTCTCAAAGCATGGGCAGAGGTAATAATAGCCTATTGTTTTTCAACTGTTTCTACATCCATGAGAAAATACCCCCCTAGTCCCGTTGGTAAAAATGTTTTTGTTTGGTTTTTGTGTTTTAAAAACTGACCCTTTGGTATGGAAATGCTTTTTGAAAATCTGTTAATTTATTAAAAACCTCTATCTTGAGGAAGGGCTCTCCTACTTAATATGGGGAAATTAGGCAGGGAAAACCCAAAGATATAAACAATAGAAAATATTTTATGCCAAGAATCTTTTATTTGATTAAATTTCAGGGGATGTGCCACCTTGATATCAAGGTTGCAGGGGGTTGTTGGTTTGTTGGTTTGTTTGTTTAGAGGTAGGTTCTCACTATGTTGCCCAGGCTGTCCTTGAACTCTTGGGCTCAAACAATTACCCCATCTCAGCCTCCTGAGTATCTGGGACTACAGGCATGTGCCCTCATGCCTGGCTTGTTTTGTTTTTTGTTTGTTTGTTTTTAAGACAGAGTCTCACTCTGTTGCCCTGGCTAGAGTGCTGTGGCATCAGCCTAGCTCACTGCAACCTCAGACTCATGGGCTCAAGGGATCCTCCTGCCTCAGCCTCCCGAGTAGCTGGGACTACAGGCATGTGCCACCATGCCCAGCTAGTTTTTTCTATATATGTTTTTAGTTGGCCAATTAATTTTTCTATTTTTAGTAGAGATGGGGTCTCACTCTTGCTCAGGCTGGTCTCGAACTCCTGAGCTCAAACGATCCGCCCACCTCGGCCTCCCAGAGAGCTAGGATTACAGGCGTGAGCCACCGTGCCTGGCCTGTTTTGTTTTTAATAGCTGATTTTCTCTCTTTCATTCTCATAGCCATTTTTTAAAAAAAGTAATTATATTACTTTAAATTCACTTTTCTAGATTCCTTCTGCTAATTGCTATTAAATTCTTATTATCTGCTCTCTAGTATTTCAAGTAACTAGTTCCTTCCTCTATGAGCCCAGTATAATCACTTCCCTATTTTTGTGGTATTATTTAGCAGCAAGTAACTGAAACCATAGAAAGGAAAGCTACAGATAAGAGGAGACTGCTGTAACTATTATTCTTTAAAGTTTTCTGCTAATCTAAGACTAACTTTTCTCATCCTCTACTTCCCACCCTCTGATTCATTCAACAAATTGTTACTGAGCATCTGCTCTGTGTCAGGTGAGCAGTTGAGAATACAGTGGCGAAGTGTACCACATTGCTGAGCAAGACAAACTAGTAAACAAGTAGATGCAACAAAATGTAAGGAGTAATACATTCAGTGACACAGGAGAAATACAGAATGTTTTGAAACATATAGCAGAGACACAATAGGCTGGAGGCTCAGAGTAGGTTTTTTGGAGAAAGTGAGGTTTAAATGGAAACATGAAAGTTGGGAGTGGATGTTAGTTAGGCATGAGTGTGTGGAGAAGACTGTGGAGCTCAGTGTTATCGGCTCTTCCCCTTCTGTGTCTTCAGCATCGTCCTGTGTGCCCTTTGTCTTTGCCTGTGTTCCTCCCTGACTCAGCGTCCCCCTGCTGCTTGCTGCTTGCTGCTTTCTCCCTCTCCTCTTCACAGTTCAGTTTACTGAAGGAGTTTCATTATCTTCATTTCCTCAACTGTTCACTCACTCACTTTCCAATTCCCTCCTCTGTGGGTTTACTCTCATCACTCCCCTGAGATCGTGCCCACTCATGTCACTTATAATGCAATTATCCAAATCATCGGATACTTTTCAGTTCCTGTCTTGGCCTTTTTACAGCATTTGATGTATCTTCTAGAAACTCTTTGCTTTCCTGGAGTTCTGTGATACTACTCTTTTGGTTTTCCTGTTTCCTTTTTGCTGTTCATTTTAGTCTCCCTGGCTTCTCTTTGCCTGCCTGCTCTTTAAAGGTTAATATTTTTCTGGTTTCTTTTCTTACTGTTCATACCTTATGGGCAGCCTTGTCCATAACCATAGACTGTAACTTTCACTTATTTATTAAAGATGCTAAATCTTTACCACTCAAATCTCTCTAATTTCTAATCCTATATTTCTAGTTGTTCATTAGACCGTCTCCACTTAGATGACCTGTAGATAACTGCACCCTCAATGTATCCAAATATGATGGTTTTCTAATCCCTCTTTTTCCCCCTAATCCTGAAGAATGATTTTCTCTACTGTCTTCAGACTAGAATCTGAGTATTGGTGTTAGCTACCTCTTCATCAAACTCCCCCATCTTACATCTAATAAGTAACTAATTCCTATTTATTTTACTTCATTAGTATCTTTCAAAATAACATAATTTTTATTCTGATGATAAAACTGCTCATTGTACAAATCCACAATATAGAGAAAAAGCATAAAAGCTAAAATTCATCTGTAATATTATCATCCAAAGATAACTAACATTAATATTTTGGCATATATCACTATGCACATGTGTACATATAAATCTCTATGTCTATATAATGTGTGTATGTATGTATGTATGTATATGTAGGTATGTATATCTTTTTTCAAAATAAAAATGGAATCCTAGTCAACATAGTAACTTTTAAAAAAAACATAGCAATAGATCATGTATACTTTTCCATAACTGTAAATGAAAATGAATGCCTCCTCTCCTTCCCCACAGCCTTACTTTGAGTCCTCATCATATGTCACCTGGTCTATGCAATTGCTTTCTAGTTGGTTTTTTCTACTATTAGTCTTTTCTTCCTCCAGCTATTCCTATACAGATTCTCAGAATAATCATTCCAAAATGTAGATTTTGCCTGGGTGTGGTGGCTCATGCCTGTAATCCCAGCACTTTGGGCGGCTGAGATGGGAGGAATGCTTGAGGCCAGGAGTTTGAGACCAACCTGGGCAACATAGAAAGATCCCATCTCTACAAAAAATTTTTAAAATGTTAACCAGGTGAGGCAGCGCTCGCCTGTAATCTTAGCTACTCAGGAGGCTGAGATGGGAGGATCTCTTGAGCTGCAGTGAGCTATGATTATACCACTGCATTCCAGCCTGGGCAACAGAATGAGACCCTGTCTCTAAAATAAAATGCAGATTTTTTTATTTTTTTATTTTACCATATTATGGGGCTACAAGTGTTAAGGTTACATATATTGCCCATCCCCATCTCCCCCCTCAAATAAGAGCTTCAAGCGTGTCCATCCCCCAAACGTTGCACATCTTACTCATTGTGGTTGTATATACCCATCCCCTACTCCCCCCTCCCACCCTCCTGACACCTGATGAATGTTACTCCTGTATGTCCACTTAGGTGTTGATCTGTTAATACCAATTTGCTGGTGAGTACATGTGGTGCTGGTTTTTCCATTCTTGAGATACTTCACTTAGTAGAATGGGTTCCAGCTGTATCCAGGAATATACAGGAGGTGCTCTATCACCATTGTTTCTTAAAGCTGAGTAGTATTCCATGGTAAAATGCAGATTTTTAAAAAGGAATATAAATTGACAATTCACAAAAAAGGAAACAAAACTGCAAATAAATATATGGAGGAAAAGAGATTAAAAACATTCCCCAGCTAAATTTACATTTTTTAAATGACAGTAAAACTTTTCTAAAGGGCGATATATTTCAACACATTTTCAAAAAATGTGCATTTGCCCCGGTGTGGTGCCTCACGCCTGTAATCCTAGGACTCTGGAAGGCCAAAGCGTGAGGATCGCTCGAGGTCAGGAGTTCGAGACCAGCCTAAGCAAGAGTGAGACCCCTGTCTCTACTAAAAATAGAAAGAAATTAGCTAGGCAACTAAAAATATATAGAAAAAATTAGCCGGGCATAGTGGCGCATGCCTATAGTCCCAGCTACTCGGGAGGCTGAGGCAGGAGGATCGCTTGAGCCCAGGAGTGTGAGGTTGCTGTAAGCTAGGCTGACACCATGGCACTCTAGCCTGGGCAACAGAGTGAGACCGTGTCTCGAAAAAAAAATGTGCACATTTGTTGACCATTTTATCCTAAAGAATATTTAAGGATATACACAAAGATTCTGCTACAAGGGTATTTATTGTGGTGTAAATATTTGTAAATATTTATTATTTACAAAACATTAACCTATGTGTATTTTTTGATCCTGGAAGATGATAGTATTATGTTAAGTGAATAGAAAATTGGGTTACTGGATCAAATGATAGTTCTACTTTTAGCTCTGAGGTATCTCTATATTACTTTCCACACAGGTTGTACTAGTTTGCAGTCCCACCAGCAGTGTATGAATGTTCCTATCTCTCTGCATCCACACCAACATTAATTGTTTTGGAACTTTTTTTTTTTTAGACAGAGTCTCGCTTTGTCGTCCAGGCTAGAGAGAGTGCCATGGTATCAGCCTAGCTCACAGCAACCTCAAACTCCTGGGCTCAAGCAATCCTGCTGCCTCAGCCTCCCGAGTAGCTGGGACTACAGGCATACGCCACCATGCCCGGCTAATTTTTTCTATATATATTAGTTGGCCAATTAATTTCTTCCTATTTATAGTAGAGACGGGGTCTCGCTCTTGCTCAGGCTGTTTTCGAACTCTTGACCTCGAGCAATCCGCCCGCCTCGGCCTCCCAGAGTGCTAGGATTATAGGCTTGAGCCACCGCGCCTGGCCGGAACTTTTTGATAAAGGCCATTCTCCCTGGAGTTAAGCTGTATCTCATTGTGGTTTTGATTTTCATTTCCCTGATGATTAGAGATGTTGAGTATTTTTTCATGTTTTTTGGCCATTAGTCTGTCTTCTTTTGAAAAGTTTCTGTTCATGTCCTTTGCCCACTTTTTCATAGGGTTGAATTTTTCTTGTTGATTTTCCTGAGTTCTATATAGATTCTAGATATCAGCCCTTTATCAGATGTGTAGCATGCAAAATATTTTCTCCCATTCTGTAGGTTGTTTGCTCTTGTAATAGTTTTCTTGGCTGTGCAGAAGCTTTTTAATTTTATCTGGTTCCATTTATTTATTTTTGTTGTTGCTATGATTGCCTTTGGGGTCTTCTTCATAGATTCTTTGCCTAGGCCAATATCTATAAGAGTTTTTCCAACATTTTCTTCTAGAATTCTTATAGTTTCATGCCTTAGGTGGGGCAAAGGCAATATATTATAACTTAAACATTTGTATCCCCATAATATGCTGAAATAAAAAAAGAATAAAAAATTTTAAAATTGGGTTAGAAATTATACACAAACACATTATTTAAAAGATTGTATGTTTATACAACATGTCTAGAATGTTAATAGTATTATATCTGTTATATATAATATAGGTGTGAGCCAACTCGCCCATCCTGTGGGTGGTTTTCATTTTCATTTTGCTTTTGCTTCTGATTTTTCTTTTCTTTTTTTGATATAGTATCTAGTAAGAAAAATAAGCCTAAAATTTTGTTTTAAAATAAGTCTAAAAAATATATTCTTATATATTTCAGATAGCAATGTAAAATATAGGATTCTTTTCGAAGGCATTTGACAGTGTGCCTATTCAGAATCATAAAAATATTTATAATCATTGACCCAGTAATTCCATTTCTGGTCCTGTGTTCTAGAGAAAAATACCCAAAACATGGAAAAGTTTACAAAATAGTTTACTTGTAACATTATTTATAATGTGAAGAAATAAACACTCTATGTCTTTGAAAATTGTGTCTCATCTAAGATTCCCAAGGCTAAGTAAAGAATCAGAAGTCAATATAAAATTTCCACTGTAGGGGAATTATTAGATATATTATGGGTCATCCACTGCAGCCATTAGAATAATGGTTATAAAGACTAGTATTCACATGGGAAAACCTCATGATATGTTAATTAGTAAAATTAAATACAGAATTCTATGTATAGCAAAATTACAACTTTTAAACATAGATTATGAAAACCTGGAAATTGGGATTATGAGTCATTTTTAAACTCTTATTTTCCAAACTTTTTATAGCATACTTATTAAAGTAAAATTAAAAGTTGAGGAAAAATACATGCATGTGACCTTAAAATCCTGCAGCGACACCCTCCTTCCCCATTGCCTACAGAGTAAGATCCTTATTTCCACCTTTTATCCTATGTTCAGTGTCTACCAAAAACTTGTAGTTTACTCAAAATGCCATGCAAGTTCCTATTTTATGCTCTTATTCTTGCTATTCCTTCTGCCTCTAATCTCCCTTTCCATCTTTGCTTGTGACCAAGTGAACTTTTGTCCTTAAAAACTATGCCACCTTTCTCTTACTCCCAAGGTTAGGATACCTTTATCCTTGGTGCGCCCTGAGATTCATTCATTCATCACACAAGCCATCGAGTATTCATTAGGTGCCAGACACTACCTTGGCACTGGATGGAGTATAGCAGGGAAGATAAATCATTAAAAACAATTTTTTTTAAATTCCTTCCCTCAGCACTTTTTAACTCCTCTATCATTATATTAATCTGTGAGTTCACAGAAAGCAAAACCCATGGATTATTTGTCTGTCCTACTTCAGGTCCTAGAACAATAACAAATGCAAAAGGCAAAAGGTATCTAGTAAAGATTTGATGAATGGATGGTTGAATATACTTATAGTTCTTATGGTGACATTTTCTTAAAATGTCAGTGTAGTAAATTTTGGGAGGGGGGAAACAAGCTTAAAACAACTACAAAATATTACTGTGATACATTTTTTATCACATTAGATCCAAATTCCCTATTTTAGATTTTAGTCAACTGCTGTATGTCTTCTCCGTGCTGTAAGTCAGCTCAGTGTAGGAATAGAGATAAGACACAGTCCCTTCTATCAAGAAGTTTGCGGTGCACCGATTCAGATACCATAATTAGACTTTCTCATTAGGTACTATGGAAATAACACTGTGTAGGGGAAAAAGAGTTTTCTCAAGATTTTTATGTAGTGCAGCTTTTGTATTTCTTGCTGTCATTCCTTTATTTTTTGCTTTCTCATTAATATCTTATTCAGCTTTGTATGTGCCAGTTGCCAAAGCCTAAATGTACATACAAAAACAAAGGAAAACAAATATGATTCAGCAAAGGATGTTTAAAATTATGTTTTAGGAAAGTTGCTATTATGTGACTTTTTGGTTCACAAAGTAGAGAGAAATAATATGGATAATATATGTGACTATCAAATTATTTTATATAGACCCAGCTATCTGTTGTAAATATTAGATTGCTAAATATAATTTAAGCACTATGTGAGGAAAGGTTTCGAAGGGTATTTATGGAAATCTTTTCTCTTGCTACTTCCCCGCCTCATGCTTTTTCTTAGAATGCTATCTGCTTATGTCTAATAAGTCTAGGAAAATGGAGACAGAAACAGAAAGTCATACTCTATGGCAAAAAATACAAAAGAAGGGCTTTGTAAAATAGAACAAGGGAAACCAGAAAAACTCAGAGTAGCCTACTGAAGGAATATGCTGTGAGTGGAATAGTCAGATCAAGTTTTAAAAATGCTTCCAGAGCTGGGCATGGTAGCTCATGTCTGAAATCCCCAAAACTGAGGAGGCTGAGGCAGGAGGATCGCTAAAGCTTAGGAGTTTGAAATAAACCTGGGCAACATGGCAAACCCTGTCTCTAAAAAAAAAAAAATAAGAAAAATTAGCCAGATGTGGTGTGCTCACCTGTTGTCCCAGCTATGCAGGAGACTGAGACAGGAAGATTGGCAGGAGGTTGAGGTTGCAGTGAGCTGTGATCAGGCCACTGTGCTCCAGCCTGGGCAACAAAATGAGACCCCATCCCCAGGGGTGGGGGCAAATAGAAGAAAGAAAATAAATAAATAATTTTGTAAAAGCTGATTAGGGCCAGTAAGGTTTAGTTAGTAGTTAGAAATGTGACCTCTAGTCTTAAGTTCTAAGGCACCTTAGAAAATAGTGAAGTGATGGTGATGCCTGTTATTGCTCTCTCTCTCTCTTTAGCTCTCAAGGCTGCTGGCTATCCACTGGTGTGTGAGGAAGTTGTTGTCTTGTTTTCAGGTTTTACTTGGTCACTTTAGAGTATTAGTTAAAATTTTTTTATCTCTTAAAAAAATTGCCTCCAAAGCAAGTGGAATTATTCTTCTGTGGTATATCAGGAAATGATGAAGTTGTATCCTTTCTAATATCTATACCAAATTACCTTTGATGTCAACTGTATAATTATAACAACATAAAATATCTAACTTGTAATCTTATGCTTTATTTTCTCCTCCTGAATATTTTATTAGGTATATGTGGTTGCTATGAATATTAAAAAGGAAGCAGAGTCAAAACCAAAAAGAACAATTAAAAATACTGATGATGATGATGACGACTATGGTACCATAGATGAACTACCACCAGATAGTTTAATAACACTAGTACAACCTGAACTGCCGACACTCAGCCGCCTGTGGTTGGCAGCATTAAAAGATTATGCGCTTTTGACTTTACCAGCTGAATTTGCTAGTCAGCTCCCTCCAGATGGTGAGTATTGCATTTAGAATTTTGCTCTTAGGGAGTTCAAAATAATAGTTAAACAAAATGGACTTGGTAGAGGCTAGAAACAACAGTAACACTATAATAACATCTTAAATTTCTGTGGACTTAAATGTGGTATTGTCTTATTTGGACCATGTTCTCCATATTGAATTTGTGGATTCAAGATATAACATAAAGCTTTTTTGTTAGCTGAAGCAAACAGATTAGCCCTGTTTTATAGTAATAGCTCTACCAGCTAGGGTACTCTAAATAACTATGGATAACAAGTCATTATTCATAACAATGATGAACTGTATTACTGTATAGTCAGTGTATATATTTTTATATAAATTCCTTGTCTACAATGAATTGTGTTCCTAAAGTCCTTTGAAAATTGTTTGTACTTTAGTTTTCCTATTGAAATCAATATAGACATTATCTTTAACATTTTTTTTTAATATTTAGAAACTGTATTATCAGTTCCTACTCAACCCATTCCTCTTTCCATGTATCAATGGTACCAATAATGGAGTTTCCCCCTTTTTTCCTTCCTTAATCCATCATAACAGCAGGGAGAGAGATGAGGAAGTCCTCAGTGTTGGTAGTGGAAATAGGAGGTGAGAAGGAATACCAGAATAGGAGAAAAACAGAAGGAAGAAAGAAGAAACAGAGTTCCATGGTTATAGTAGAAAGAGAGGGTGATAGGGTTTTAAGAGCCACTGGCAACAGTGAAGAGGTAAATCCTGTGACAACAGGGTGGGAAAAAGTAAGGATACTTATTGGCATCAGCAGTAGCAGAGGACAGGCTGGAAAACTAGTATCAGTGAGGTTGTGACAGGTACCCCAGTTCATCAGCTATAGGAAAGTGGTTATATTTGGTGGCTCTGTAAAGAAGAGAATCTTTTTGGCCCGATTGTTCTTTTGTATATAATAGGTATTTTTAAGTTAATTGTTCATAAATGAGTGAACAGTTGTAATAGAATCTAGTAATGCTGCTTGATTTGATTGCTTTATAGGTGGAGCATTTTATACTCCTGAGACTATTGATACAGCTAGACTTCACTATCGTAATTCCTGGGCCCCAATTCTCCATGCGGTGGCACTTTGGTTAAATAGCACAGGATTTACATGTTCCGAGTCCATAGAAGCAGCAGCAGTATCTGGCTTACAAAAACGTTCTACATCTGTCAATTTAAACCAGGCATCGGGACCAACGGGTAGTGCTAAGTCTTTGCCAGAAATTAACAAAGACAGAATGCATCTGATTTTAGGTAGGTGTGTTATATTAATGTATTTCAAGATGTATCGCTTCTGAAAAATCTTATCTTTCATTTTAATGTTATGGAAAAGTTTTGTATGATATAGCATAATTCAGAGAAGGAAAAATAAAAGGATTTTCACCTTGCCTTATAAATTGTTAGCTTAATTTATAATCTAAAAATTAAATTATTAAAAACTGCTCCTTAAAAGTTTTAGCTGTCATGTTCACTCACAGAGCAATGACAGGTTTTCCTTTTACTTGTCACTTAACAGATGATCCCATGAAGAAAAAGTTTAAGTGAATTTAAATGAATTCTAATTTATAATTGCTTTATAGGATACTTTTTTTTTAACATTTAAGAATTGATACACTCTTTAAACTTATTTTCAGGTCTCTAAAAGAAAAAAAAATTAAGTAAAAATATTTTAAAGAAAATGAAAAAAATTAAAAATAAAAAGAATTAATACATTCTAATGAAGCTTTTTGGGATCTTATATTTTTTGAGGATGAAAAGGAACACAGCTGATAAGGTGTAATTATAGAATTCATCAGTGGATCTCATAAATGAAAATGTGAAAAACTTCCATAACAGTGACCTTACCTTTATACAAATTAAGAGCAACTGTTACCTGTGATATATATTGTATCTCTATAGCTTGCCATTTAAACCCTTTGATTAAGAAAAATTGTTTGGCAGCCATTTAATGAAAAATAATTTTGTAATGTCCATAATTTATTCTTTTTTTTTTTTTTTTTTTTGAGACAGAGTCTCACTTTGTTGCCCAGGCTAGAGTGAGTGCTGTGGCGTCAGCCTAGCTCACAGCAACCTCAAACTCCTGGGCTCAAGCAATCCTCCTGCCTCAGCCTCCTGAGTAGCTGGGACTACAGGCATGCGCCACCATGCCCAGCTAATTTTTTCTATATATATTAGTTGGCCAATTAATTTCTTTCTATTTATAGTAGAGAAAGGAGCTCCCTCTTACTCAGGCTGGTTTCGAACTCCTGACCTCGAGCAATCCACCCGCCTCGGCCTCCCAGAGTGCCAGGATTACAGGCGTGAGGCACTGCACCCGGCCCATAATTTATTCTTAATGTATTATTTTTAAAAGTCCTAGAAATAAAAAACAATATCTTCCTAATTAGCCTAATGGCATGGGAATTCCTTTCTCAACCCATAGCTGATTTGAATACTAACCTAATTACAAAGCTACAACCTCATATTGAGTTTGACTGCTTAACTTGGAAACCATTTTGAACTCTACTTTAAAGCATTAATAAATATATGTTAGCCGAATGTGGTGGCTTGCATCGTTAATCCCAGCTACTTGAAAGGCTGAGGCAGGAGGATCACTTGAGCCCAGTGACATAGCAAGACCCCATCTCTAAATAACTGAATGAATGAATGTATGTTGAGATAATCTATTTAAAAAAAGGAGAGAAATAAGGGGAAAATATGGTGTTAAAGCAACATAAAGTGTTTTATATTGAAAAACCCATGTTTTTATTTTGTACATTTCAGGTGTGAGTATACAGTTTCTTTGTTCCCCTAGACCTGAGGAGCCTATTGAACATGTTACAGCATGCCTCCAGGCCTTACACACCTTGCTAGATTCTCCTTATGCTCGAATCCATATTGCAGAAGATCAGGTACAGTGTTTTTCTATAATAAATAATTAATTGTATGCTTAAAATAGTTTTTTCACATAGAAAATAAATATATATTATATTAATTAATATAACAATATAATATAAAATAAGTATTCAGGATTAGGCTGTACTGAATCTTGGATGACCAGACAGAGCTAGACTAGAGATAGTTACTCTACCTTCTTTGACTTCTTCATCAGTAGTCAAATAAAACTAAAAATGTAAGGATACCTTCAGTGTCACTTAGTGATTCTACTAATAAAGGGCTAAAATAACTTATAAGGCTGTTAAATAAATATTTGATAAAGTTTCATCCCTTTTTTTTGTTTTTTGAGACAGAGTCTCGCTTTTTTGCCCAGGCTAGAGTGAGTGCCATGGCGTCAGCCTAGCTCACAGCAACCTCAAACTCCTGGGCTCAAGCAATCCTGCTGCCTTAGCCTCCCAAGTAGCTGGGACTACAGGCATGCGCCACCATGCCCGGCTAATTTTTTATATGTATTAGTTGGCCAGTTAATTTCTTTCTATTTATAGTAGAGACGGGGGTCTCACTCTTGCTCAGGTTGGTTTCGAACTCCTGATCTCAAACGATCCGCCCGCCTGGGCCTCCCAGAGAGCTAGGATTACAAGCGTGAGTCACCGCACCTGGCCAAGTTTCATCTCTTAATAAAATTTTTTCTGTAGCATCTCACGTACTCCTCTAAAGTTTAATGAGTTACTTTTTCTAATTTCTGTATATGATATTTAGGGGACTTTATTCATGTTACAGAACCAAGTTACCATGGATTTTTCATTATTTTCTCTCTCTCTCTCTTTTTTTTTTAAGAGATAGGGTCTCTCTCTGTCACCCAGACTAGAGTGCAGTGGCATGATGATCACTCACTGTAACCTCGAACTCCTGGGCTCAGGCAATTATCCTCCTGCCTCAGCTTTCGAATTAGCTAGGACTATAGGCACATGCCACTGTGTCCAGATAGTTTTTAATTTTTTTTGTAGAGATGGGGTCTTGCTATGTTGCCCAGACTGGTCTCGAACTCCTGGCTCAAGAAATCCTCCTGCTGGCTGGGCGCGGTGGCTCACGCCTGTAATCCTAGCACTCTGGGAGGCCGAGGCGGGCGGATTGCTCAAGGTCAGGAGTTCGAAACCAGCCTGAGCAAGAGCGAGACCCCATCTCTACTAAAAATAGAAAGAAATTAATTGGCCAACTAACATATATATAGAAAAAATTAGCCGGGCATGGTGGCGCATGCCTGTAGTCTCAGCTATTTGGGAGGCTGAGGCAGGAGGATTGCTTGATTCCAGGAGTTTGAGATTGCTATGAGCTAGGCTGACAGCATGGCACTCACTCTAGCCTGGGCAACAAAGTGAGACTCTGTCTCAAAAAAAAAAAAAAAAAAAAAAGAAATCCTCCTGCCTCAGCCTACCAAAGTGCTGGTATTACAAACATGAGCCACCATGCCTGACCTATTTAATTTTTCAATTAGGAATTCTTTCATTTTTATAATAAGAGCCATCTCTTTATTTTTATTTATTTTTTTTTTTTATTTTTTTTTTT
>VSMD01107853.1:0-46442 GCA_008750895.1 Mirza zaza | reverse complement strand
TTTCCACGTTTTTGTGTAGAAATGTGAGTTTCTGTTAGGGTTGATTTCTACTTTTATTCCACTGTGATCTGAGAAGATACATGGTATGATTTCTATTTTTTTAAATTTCTTGAGGTTTACTTTGTGTCCTAGGATATGGTCAAACTTAGAGAATGTCCCATGAGCTGATGAGAAGAATGTATATTCAGTGGATTTGGGGTAGAATGTCCTGTAAATGTCAGTCAGTCCCAATTGTTCTAGAGTTTTGTTTAAGTCCATTATTTCTTTGTTAATTTTCTGTTTGGAGGATCTGTCTCGTGCTGTCAGTGGGGTGTTGAAATCTCCAGTGATTATGGTATTGCTATTAATCAATTTGTTTAGATCCAGTAAGGTTTGCTTTATGAATCTGGGTGCACCTAAGTTGGGTGCATATATATTGAAAATTGTAATCTCTTCTTGTTGAACTGTGCCCTTCACCATTATATAATGACCCTCTTTGTCTTTCACTACTTTTGCTGGTTTGAAAACTAAGTCGTCTGAAATTAGAATTGCCACGCCAGCCTTCTTTTGGCTTCCACTTGCTTGGAATACAGATCTCCATCCTTTTACTTTTAATCTATACGCATCCTTGCAGGTTAGATGTATTTCCTGAAAACAGCATATACTTGGCCTATATTTTCTTATCCATTCGGCCAGCCTATGTCTCTTGAGTGGAGAGTTTAAGCCATTCACATTTATTGAGAGAACTGATAGGTGAGGTAGATTACTGTTCATTCTGTTGGGTTGGATGTTGTTGCTTTGATTTTTCTCTTGAGCCATAGCAATATCTGGCCTTTAATCTTTGGGTTTTGGTTGTTTTTATATTCGTGAGGTTTTATTATGGTGTTCTGTGTGTAACACTGTTTTGAGTACTTCTTGTAGGGCTGGTCTTGTCTTAGTGAATTCTCTGAGGCTTTGCTTGTCTGGGAATGTCTTTATTTCTCCTTCATATACGAAGCTTAGTTTTGCAGGGAATAAGATTCTAAGCTGGGCATTGTTTTGTTTCAGAAGAGTGAGAATGGGGCCCCAGTCTCTCCTTGCTTGTAAAGTCTCATTAGAGAAATCTGCTGTTATTCAAATTGGCTTTCCCTTGTAAGTTACTTGCTTCTTTCGTCTTACAGCTCTTAGAAGGGCCTCTTTAGATGATATTTTGGTCAGTCTGATGACTGCATGTCGTGACGTCTTCCTGTTTGCATTGAATCTCCCAGGGGTCCTCTGAGCTTCTTGAACTTGTATATAGAGATTTTGAGTAAGGCCTGGGAAATTTTCCTCTATTATATCTTCAAATAGCTTGTCCAACCCTTGAGTGATGTCTTCTTCCCCTTCTTGTAACCCTATGACCCTCACGTTAGGTTTTTTCACATAGTCCCACAGCTCTTGTAGGCTTTGCTCCTTTCTCTTGTTTCTCTGCTCTATCTCTGTGACTGATTTATTTAATTGGAAGGTGTTATCTTCAATCTCTGAGATTCTTTCTTTTGTTTGATCTACCCTGTTCTTGAGACTTTCCACTGTATTTTGTAGTTCCCTGAGTTGATTCTTCATCTCCAGTACTTCAGTTAAAGTTTTCTTCATTATGTCGATCTCTTTAGTGAACCTTTGTTCCATATCCTGGAGGCTTTTTGTGGTTTCTTTATGTTGGTTATTGAGTTGTTCTTGCAGGTCAGTGAGTGTTCTTATGATCCACATACGAAATTCCTCTTCTGTCATTTTGGTTGCCATTTTTTGCTTGTTGTCTGTTTCTAAGGGGCTGGTGCTCTTCTTTGGGGGGTGTGTTTTCCATTTGTTTCTTCATATTTCCTGAGTTCCTTCGCTGATTTCTTCCCATGTCTCTCAGTTGTTGTTTCTTTCCTTTAGGTTTTCGTTTGGGTATTCACACGTCTTGTTTAGTTTCTGAGCCACTAGGTGGTGTTGCTCACTTACGGTGGCTGCCACTGGGCTGGTGTCTGCAGGTCTGTCTACCCGCTGGGGAGCTTGCCAGCAGTCCGAGATGCAGTGGAGGGGAAACAGCTACCCTTCCCGCTGGTCTCCAGGCTGCTCCAGTGGCCTCCCATCTTCTGCCTCCTTAATTACACAGGTGGAGATAGATGGCAGGAACTGGAGCAGTTCGTATCTCAGCTCCACCCCCAAGGCGGGGCTAGAAACTTTGGAGACAAAGGCCCAGCTCCAAGTCACCAGAGTGTGTAGGTCGTAAAATTTCTCTGCCTTATATCCACCAAGGGCAGCCTCCTACGAGGCTCGGCCCTGCCCAGTCAAACTCCAGGGCCTGGACACCGAGTGCGGTAGACCTATGTAAGGAGAGACCGACCAGAAGCGGACGGGCAGGCAATGGGACCCACCAATCCCTGTCTTCTGACTCCTTAATTACAGAAGTGGAGATAAGCGGCAGGAATGGGACCAGTTCCTACTCAGCTCCGCCCCCAAGGCGGGGACAGAGACTTTGGAGCCAAAGGCTCAGCCACAAGCCCCGTCTTCTGTCTCTTTAATTCCACAGGTGGAGATAAGCAGTGGGGCAGGGATACAAACTTTGGGGCTAAAGGCCTAGCCCCAAATCCCTGGATATGGGGGTCGTAAAATATCTCTGCCTAATAACCACTAAAGGCAGTCTCCTACGTGGTTCAGCTCTGCCCAGGCTAGATCCTCACTCTGGACACAGAGCGCGGGACCCTGGGACCCACCAGTCCCTGTCTTCTGGTTCTTTAATTACACCGGTGGAGATAAGCGGCAGGAATGAGAACAGTTTCTATCTCAGCTCCGCCCCCAAGGCTGTGACAGAGACTTTGGAGTCCAGGGCGGGGCTCCGGGTCGCAGGAGAGTGTAGAAGACAATGATTCTCTGCCTTAAATCTACCAAGGGCAACCTCCCCTGTAGTACTGCCCCGTCCAGGCAGTGTCCACTCTCTGAGCTCAGAGTCAGTGCCACTTGTGCAGCAAGTGACCGTCCAATATCAAATTGGTGGAGCAGGGGCGCGTACCAGTGCTCTCTCTGCACCTCCCCTCCAAACCCTGAGCCCAGGTCAGCGCTGGGATGCCAAGTCAGCGCTGGAATGCGGGGGCAGGAGCGGTGCCGGAGGGGCAGAGGGAGGGGGGTCCTAATGGATCAAGGAGTCTACCTTAGCACACTCTGGCCTCTCAGTGCTGTCCCAAACCTCCTCTCTATCCAAAGTCAAAGCCTCCTTCTGTGTAAACTCCCCTTAACCTTGACCTGGGAGTGTTCTGCAGGGAGATGCCCGAGTGGGCTCTGGTTCCTGCTGCGCGGAGAGGGGTTGCTGGGATCGGTCCCTCCCCCTCCTTATACTGCCGCTGCCGTGTGCTCTGGAGAACTCAGTGTTCCCTGCTCTAGTCTCCTCTCCACACGGCTCTGTCCCGCGCTGCCACTTCTCACCAACTTCAGGTTCCTCCCGGCCTGCGTGGGAGTGGAGCTCGGTGCAGGAGGGGTGTTGCTCAGCGCCAGGTAGGGCTGGCGCCACTGCCAGCCGGCAGCGGCTGAAACCGCGCCTCGCTCCCTCCCTGTTGTGTGCCTCCGAATCCCCGATTTTTACGGAAGAATAATCGATTCACCTTTGCCTTAGGCTGTAAATGGTCTTATCCCTCCGTTTCCCGGTGGATGTCTGCAGGCTTGCGAAGCTGGTCCAGCGGGAGTGCGGATCGCTCGCGTGTGGCTATCCGCTTTCTTCACTTTTCGCTCTGGGAGCAGAGAGCCAGGAGGGCACCCCTAATCCGCCATGTTTTCCCTCTCGGTTTGGGCTTATTAAAGTTTCTACCTTCGAGTCTCCGTTGGCCCACATGAATGTTTCAACAGCTTCACGCCGGGTCTGGCCACCACGAAGTCCCAAATCAAGTGTAAAAACTTATACCACTGATCACTTGCGTGCGACACAAATAAGGAGCGCGTTTTAGGCTGGTGAAATCTGTTCAGCTGAGGTATTTCAAAGGAAATGCTTCTAAAAGAAAGCCCTTCTTGGGGTAAAACATGCATTTTTCATAGGAGAGGAAAATAAACAGTAACTTTCCCTGAATTTTATTGTTATGACTTTAAAAGTAACACATTTTTTCCCGTTGCTTTTATCCTCCGCTCATTTGAATATGACACTATTCAAATATTTGGTCTTCAAAGTTTTGTTGTCTTTACTGCCTGTAAAGGAAACAGTATTGCCAGGAGGTTTTTAAATACTTTGGAAACAGTGAATGTAATAAAACATAGGGATCTCAGATTGTAGGAGTTCTCGAATAAAAATAATGTAAAGCATACTCTTCATATCCTTTTCATGGCTGATAGGAACTTTGATTTGTTAGCCACAGGAAGAATTTATTTTTCGCAGCAGTCATTCATTTTTTTTTTTTTATCAGTTGTAGGTTCGTGTCATATGACATTGTGAGGCAATGTGGCATTGTTGTCCTCTTTGTTCTTTTCAGAGAAATGCTGGTACTCATCTACTCCAGTGACTTAGTATTCCCTTCTGTACTCATTAATTTAATGAAAAATATTGATGAATCAATGGAAATAGGCACAAGAGGAAAACAGGAGATGGAGGAACTAGGCATTGCATGAGTTTTCTTTTATAAATAAGAGAACTACTAACTGTTTATTGAAAATGCTGGGTATGGGAAATTCAAGATATGTCACTTAAATATTTTTATTTCAAAGGATTCAACACATGTGAGCTAATAAAAGGTTTGGTAAATACAAGATAATACAAGAGGTGCCCATCAATACATGAGTGGATCAATAAAATGTGGTATAGGTATACCATGGAGTTTGAGTCAACTACAAAAACAATGGTGATCTAGCACCTCTTGTATTATCCTGGATAGAGCTTGAGCTCATCCTTCAAAGTGAGGTATCACAAGAATGGAAAAACAAGCACCACATGTACTTGCCATCAAATTGGTACTAACTGATCAACACTAAGGTGCTCACATGGTAGTAATACTCACTGGGTGCTGGTCAGGTGGGAGGGGGTGGTGGGGATGGGTAAACTCACAATTAATGGGTGCAGAGTGCATTGTATGGGGGATGGGCACTCTTGTAGTCCTGGCTTGGGCAATAAATAATACAAAGACATTATATGTTACCAAAAATGTTTGTATTCCCATAATATTATGAAATAAAAACAATTAAAATATGGTTAAATGCAAAGATAAAAAATGATATACCATGAATTCAAACAAGAGCATTCACTTTCTTTAGGTCTATTTATAATACTCATTCAAAAAAGTCAAGAGAATAAACAATAACTACAGTTTAAAGTAGAAGTTTGACTTAAATATAGTACTTTTGACAGAGTCCAAATAAGAAGTAATACCTTTTCCTTTTTACTTGAGGTAAGTCATGCAAACTGTTATAGCTTCATCTTTTTGATAGTGTTTTATGGGTCGCAGCCTTAAATTTTTGCCATCTATTTATAGTCTGCTATCATTCCATTATGTTTCTGTCTTGGAACACTTAGAACTAATCTTCTGAGAGAACATGCTTTACTTAAAACATGGTGAAAATCAGTAGATAATATACTGTATGTCTCTTATCATTGCATTACAAAATGAATAATGCAGAGTTACACTGAAGAATTTTTTTAAGAGACAATCTGTGAGGTTTTAAATCAAATAAATATTGCAGTGTTAATAAAAACAATATGCAGTGTATTTGCTACATATTTTTATTAATACACACTTTAATGGTTTTGGACAGATTCCAGACATATATAAATATATATATATATATATATATATTTGTATGTGTATTTAATATTGGTAAACGATTAAATTTATAAATGAATATCAGTCTAATTTCCTCTTATCAATATGGAAAATTAACATTTTTATATAATGGTCAAAATAGCAATTTGTTCCTTCTAAGGGAACATGTGCAAATTAATTCCTAATACAAATTGTTCCAATGACTTTTTTTTACTTTAATTTGTATTTAATCATATACTTCCATTTAAAAATATAATTTTAAAATATGCTTAAATATTTTTTTATTTCGGCATATTATGGGGATACAGATTTTAAGGTTTCAATAAATGCCCTTTCCCCCCTCCCCCCACAAATCTGAGTTTCCAGCATGACCATCCCCCAGATGATGCACATCTCACTTATTATGTATGCATAGACCTGCCCCCCTCCCCCTTGCCCAATACCCTATTACTGTAGTACCTATGTGTCCACTTAGGTGCTGCTCAGTTAATACCAATTTGCTGGTGAGTATATGTGGTGCTTGTTTTTCCATTCTTGGTATACTTCACCTAGTAGTATGGGTTCCAGCTCTAACCAGGAAAATATAAGATGTGCTATATCACCATTTTTTCTTAGAGCTGAATAGTACTCCATGGTATACATATACCACATTTTATTAATCCATTCTTTGATTGATGGGCACTTGGGCTGTTTCCACAGCCTTGCAATTATGAATTGTGCTGCTATAAACATTCGAGTGCAGGTGTCTTTTTTGTAGAGTGTCATTGGATCTTTTGGGTAGATGCCCAGTAATGGGATTACTGGATCAAATGGTAGATCCACTTGTATCACTTTAAGGTATCTCCATATTGCTTTCCACAGAGGTTGAACTAGTTTGCAGTCCCACCAGCAGTGTAGGAGTGTTTTTCAGAGAAATAAAATTTATTTAAGATTCAGAATTAGCATTGCCTGCCTTATCGAGATTTTCCATGCACCTGTTATAAAAGACATTGGGAAGGGACAACTGTACACATATCTTGCAACTGAATATTGACAGACTCAATTTAGGAAAAGAGGAAATTCAGGCATGCTGTTGTGGGTAGAATCACGCTGACATTCTAACCCCTGGTACCTATGCAACGTAACCTCATTTGGAAGCAGGGTCTTTGCAGATGCAATCAAGTGAAGAGGAGTTCATTCTGGAGTGGGGGTGAGGGTCACGTTCTGTCACCAGTGTCCATATAAGAAGAGGCAGAGAGACACACGGGGAGTCACCACGGGATGATGGTGGCAGGGTTGGAGACTCTGCAGGCCAAAGAATGTGACCGACTGCAGTCAGGAGGCTGGGACTCCTTCTTCAGGTAGCTCCCCCAGCCCCTCACATGCTTGTCCCTGCAGCTGGTGGCACCTGCTGCCAATTCCTGCTACTTCTGTCCCTCCTGACCCAGACCCTCCACTCCGAGGCCACACAGCTCAGTGCTCACCGCGGACACTAGGAAGCTTTCACATTATGACAGATGCCTTTCTGCAGTATGTTTCCAGAAAGTTTTATTTCCAGTCCACTCATTTCCATCTGTAATTATTCATAATTTAGTTGTCACTAAATCTGATGGATGCTAGAACCTTCCTGTTAGAGTCAGTAAACTGTTTATAAAAAGTGGTCTTGGAAATTTCTTGTATTTTCCTGGATGGAGCTGGAACCCATTCTACTAAGTGAAGTATCGCAAGAATGGAAAAGTAAGCACCACATGTATTCACCAGCAAATTGGTATTAATGGATCAACATCTCAGTGGACATATAGGAATACCATCTATTGGGTGTCGGGCAGGTGGGGGGAGAAGGGGATGGGTATATAAATACATAGTGAGTGAGATGCACACCAACTGGGGGATGGACACGCTTGAAGCTCTGACTCAAGGGGGGCAAGGGCAATATACATAACTTTAGCATTTGTACCCCCATAATATGCTGAAATAAAAAAATAAAAAGGAAGTCCAAAGTCTTGCTAAGTAGAAAAAAACATTCTCTGAGATTCTTTTTCATGGATAGATACTTTTCTAAAAGTCAAAATATAGCTAAATAAATAAACTATGTGATTCAAAATGGTCTGTGTTATTGTTTAATTGTTATGTCTGAATTCACCAGGAAAATCATCACTAGGAGTCCTGAGGATTCTACAGCCGGTGGTGGAGCTTCACGACGAGTCCTTGTGTCCAGGGCAGTGGTGAGACAGAACACATGTGTGTCCCAAGCACTGCTGTGTAGGTAAGGTATTGACATTTTAATACCTCTAGTCAATGTCCCTCAAATATCTCCTGACTTGCTTACAACACAGTAGATAAGAGACGGATACAGAGAGGGAGGGAAAGTGAGCAGAGTATTTTGAAAGTAGTTCTGAAACTCTGTTTCTTTGGTTGTTGTGTGGGCAGATTAAGTTACCTTCAAAGCTTTGTAGAAAGTAGAAGTAAGGTCACAGTCGTTCTGATTCTCATCTTTTAATAAATGGCAAACAGTAGCTTCTTCCTCTGTCTCCTCCTCCTATTGCCTTGGATTTGGAGAGTGTGGCAGAAATCCGTCCCGTGGAACAATAGCAAGTGTGAGGCACGGAATGGTGCCACGAAAAGTGAACAAAAAGAAACTCTTTGGTGTTACAGGTGTTGACAGCATAAAACTCCATGGTGTTTGGAGGTTTCAACAAAGCAGATGCAGACTGAGTATCTACTGGCTTGTGGGTTTGGTCTGGTCACCATGGTTGTGGTTTAATCTGAGGGAGCCGTAGACTGTGATGTTGATGACATGAGGATGTGATGTCTTTGAGTGACCATGGCAATGAGTGCAAGTCATCCTCTGTCCTCTCAGCCGATGCCTCATGTTAGTGAAAGTACAGAATGAGTACAGAATGGGAAAGTACAGAATGAGATTCGAAGGAGAAAGATGAGACCAGCCAGAAGGGTTTGAACAGTGTACCTTAAGTAACTTGACTAGAAATAAAAAATATACTAATTTACTTTTCTATTAATTCTAATTATTTTATAATGTTGTTTCTCCTGATTGTAGTGTTATGAAGCTATCCAATTTCAAGCATTACAAAATGCAAACATGGATTATGTAAAAGCAAAAATCTTTCAAATTTTTATAGTACCCAAGAAATACTATTATCTAACTTTTAAAAATGTATCTTTTAGTTTTTTTCTCATATACTTATGAGTGTATCATATTATTTTTTATGAAAAGTGAATCAGACCTTATATACTGTGTGACCAAATAGTATTTTCTTTTAGCTATTCTGCTAGCACACTGTTTTATGTTAAGAAATATAGCTGTCCACAATTCTTTTTAAGCAGAGCACAGTGTTTTTGCTAAGGACATGCTGCAATTTATTATATTTTATTAAAATTTTTCTGATGAATATTTGAATTATTTCTAGTATGTCCCTAAAATAAACAGAGCTGCATTCCTTAGACAACTGAGGAAATATTTCTAGGTGTAAATTGCTGGAAACAGAAACGCCCTGTTATAAAGTGGATACTTTTAAGTTTTTACGAGACGTTACCAAAATGCTTTTTGAAATGTAGCCTCAGCTCATGCATCCATTAAAACTAAAGAAGAGAGCTCATTTCTCCACAGCTTTCCAGTAAGGATATTATCTATTTTTCATATGTTAAAAAAAAAAAAAAGATGAATAGCCCAGAAGTGATACTTCATTGTCGCTTAAGTTATCCATTCTGTAAAGTTCAGTAAGGTTGAGCATACGTGAATGTGCTAAGCCACATTCTGTTTCAGTGAGCTGCCTGTCCATGTTGTTGCCAGTTTATGATAGTGCTGTGCTCTTGCTGAAGGTCTAGGCTCTGCCCTGCTAATAGGGTTCCACAGGCAGCAGAATGATCCTGTGTGTCCCAACGGTGTGCTGCGCAGAGCTGGCCATTGTGGCACCTGAGATAGTTGCACTCAATAATTGTTTGTAGGTTCACTAGTAAACATGAATATTTTTCTTATGGTCCTTATCATTTTCCTTGTATTAACTGTATTTTTTTTAAAGTTTAACTATGATGATTCTGCCCACTCTTTACTTCCAGCAGAAGTGTATTTGCTGTGTGAAAACTCTTCCATATGTTAATCTTCGGTTTCACTAACACAATTGTCTCAAGTTTTCAGACAGCCATACAGGTACTTGCTTAATGATATGAAAATTATCCCTAAGATGAGTCCAGGTTCAGTCATTACTTAGCACAATGCTCTCTCCTATGCCAAGGTAAATATTCCCTAAAGGTTAAAATGCAGAGCCATTCCATTCCCTGGTCATCATTCCTCCTAGGCCATCCTGGTCCTATAGGGTAAGTCTACTGTTTATGTCTTTGAATGTCTTTCTAATATGTTTTCATGGTTCTCTAAATGTTTGACACAGAAAATATGTTCTTAATAAACTGATCTTCTTTGCATTATAACAACTTCTTGCAGTAGAGCAACTGAACTGGTCAGATGTCAACAGAGCATTTCCTTGTTCCGCCATATGCATTGTCCATTATAAAGACCATTCCAAGGACTCAGGGCCACCTGCTCATACCTAGAGGTAAGTTCAGGGCTTCACTGTCTCCTGCAGACTCTGCAGAATGGGGGGACCATTCTGGATTCCATTAGCAGTGGAAAAACCCACCCTGGCTGGGAATTGATTTCATTTATATCATAAAAGATTCTTCAAATCATAAAATGTTCAGAACATTCTAAATGTTCTCAGTATATTAGTTATAGAGTTTTAAATTTGTTATATTGACTTTATAGACCCCAGAAGGGATGTTAAACATTTCCAGAAATTACTACATCTATTGCTTATAAAAAATTTTAAATAGCTGTATTTCCTCTATTTCTTGGGCTTCAGTTTTGTATAAAAAACATAGGGGAAAAGTTGCTAGTTTTCATTAGACCCCTGGTTGGTCCCTTCCAACCATGGAGCCCGAACCTTGCAGGGACCATCGGCACCTTGTCAGAAGACCAAGATAGCAATGTCCACACCGTGAGAGAGGAGCAGAGTGGAGGAGAGTTCGAGGGGTTTGTATCTTTGAGATGTAGTATGCAAAAGCGGGGAACAGTTGGCTGTCCAGGAGGTGAGATAGTGCAGGTCTCAGGCATTTGTTATTTTAGACAGGGGCTTCCTTACCCTAACTTGTTCAATCAGCTGGAAGCAGAACAGGTGAGTGCGAGTTACTACGAGATCAGGTGAGCTGAATATTGGCAAGAATTTGACAGCAGTGATCCCAAGGGGAGAATCGTTTGCTTCAGGAGATTCTAAATCCCACGTCTCTGCAGGTGTTGGAGCCATGGGGAGGAGGTGCTGCTGGGAAGGGTTGAGAGAAGGTGGAGCCGCTGAACACCTGGGCCAAGTGCGGGTCTTCGAGAGGGCACAGCAGAAACGCCACGGGGAATGCACACCGGGTCATCCTCACGCTGAACAGCACAGGTACACAGTGACAACAACGCACGCTTGTGAAAAACCACACACTGTTCCGAGGGAAGACAGCTGGTCCCCACCAGCTTTGACTCTGCCCCAGGTACCCTGCAGCTGGCATTAAAGGGGAGCTTGAGATGGAGGAAACTGGGAAGGTGGAACCTGGGAAACATTGTAGCATCTGAAGAGAAGAGAGTTTCAGTGGATGTTTTTTTAAAAAATAATGCCTGGGATGCCATATCCCTGAGCAATTTGTACTGCACTCAACTCGGCTTTTGGGTTTTAGAGACAGTATTGCGAGAGGAGATGAAGAGCTTTCCACAAACAGAATCCCAGCTCAGGGTCAGTGCAGGGAGGAGCCAAGAGAAGGTGGGCTGGCACCCTCGGTAACCTAGTGTCTGGGGCAGCAAATGCAGACGGGACCCTTGGTCCCACAGGAGCAGCAGCTGCAGCGACAGCTGCTTGGCAGGTGCATGTGACCACAGACCTGGGGCGGGGTCCTTGTGGGGCGCAGAGCCTGCTGCTCCAAGGGCTGGGGGGCATTGGTCAGCAGAGGCAGTGCAGGGGGGCAGGGAGGGCGGTGTAGACACCAGTCACTTAGAGACATGATGTGGGGATCCTACAGAGTGGGGGTCCACAGCAGGGACGGTCACTCACATTCATGGCTTGGCATAACGGACCATGCAGCCGCAGTGTGCACTTGCGTGTGCAGGTGCATAGATAACACAGACAACAGGAAATTTATTTTTTTTGAGACAGTGTCTCACTGTCACCCGGGGTAGAGTGCCGTGGCATCAGCCTCGCTCACAGCAACCTCCAACTCCTGAGCTCAAGCGATCCTCCTGCCTCAGCCTCCTGAGTAGCTGGGACTACAGGCATGAGCCACCATGCCCGGCTAATTTTTTCTATATATATTTTTAGTTGGCCAATTTCTTTTTATTTTTTTTTTTGGTAGAGATGGGGTCTCGCTCTTGCTCAGGCTGGTTTCGAACTCTTGACCTGGAGTGATCCTCCCGCCTCCGCCTCCCAGAGTGCTAGGATTACAGGCGTGAGCCACTGTGGTTGGCCAACAGGTAATTTTTAAAGGAAGCAGATCTTTCAAAGACACAAGTTCCTTCGGACGTCAGGCCCTCAGCCTTTCCCAGGCATCCCGCTCCTCTGTGAGCCTGAGGCTGCAGCTCTGCGTCTGTCTCTTCCATTCTCCCTCTTCCTGTCCTTGTCTGAGCAGCATGGAGTCTCCCACCAGACCCTCAGACGCGCCGATGCCCAAACGTCCCGCGCTGGAGACCTCCACACAGTCTCACCAGCTCCCAGCGTGCCCTGGACCCGCCGCGGTCCGCACAGACCCAGACCCGGAGGCCGCATGCTGGGCGTCCTGCGCCCTGCGCCCTGCAAGGGAGCTCTGCGCCCTGCGCCCTGCAAGGGAGCTCTGCGCCCTGCGCCCTGCAAGGGAGCTCTGCGCCCTGCGCCCTGCAAGGGAGCTCTGCGCCCTGCGCCCTGCAACGAAGCTCTGCGCCCTGCGCCCTGCGCCCTGCGCCCTGCGCCCTGCGCCCTGGAACGGAGCTCTGCGCCCTGCGCCCTGCGCCCTGCAACGGAGCTCTGCGCCCTGCGCCCTGCGCCCTGCAACGGAGCTCTGCGCTCTGCGTGCAGTGACTGATGCTCTTGCAGCGGTCTGACTCTTCCGCGTTTCTCTGCAAACCTCTGAGTATTTCCCTCTCGGTGACCAGGATCCTTCCCTCACCCGACTTGGACTCTGCTGCCGGTCGTGGGAATCCCTCACTTGCAAGGGTCAACTGCACCATGCCTTCCTGTTTCTGCACTCACACCTGTCAGGGACCTGCCAGGCCCCCGCTGCGCGATGCGGCCACGCGGTCCTCGGCCACCCTCTATAGCCGTGCCCCGGGAACCAGATCTCCTCCCAGAGGAGGCGGAGGCTCTATTATTCTGTTCTCCTTCAAGTCAGAACTTAATTAATTAATTTTTTTGAGACAGAGTCTCACTCTGTTGTCCCGGACTAGAGTGCTCTGGCATCAGCCTAGCTCACAGCAACCTCAAACTCCTGGACTCAAGTGATCCTTCTGCCTCGGCCTCCCAAAGTGCTAGGATTACAGGCGTCAGCCACCGCGCCCGGCCCAGAACTTAATTTAAAAGTTATTTTTAGTGTCTGCTTTTCTTAGGCCACAGTCTGTCTTCAACCCATCAATTCTAGCTTCGCTTCTCACCATCCCAGTGAGAATGAACAAGCCAGGGTCCGCAGGTGCCTCTCCTAGGACTTCAAATCAAGGGCCACCTCTGCTGATTCAGGGTGCATCTGGGCAGCTTCCTCGAGAGCACCCACTGTGTTGTGCGCTGCAAATGCTTCTATGTACTGGGTTTCCTTGCGTCCTTCCCCAGCGCCTTGCAAAGCCCCTGCCTGACAGCTCAATGACTAATGCTTCAGTACTCCCAGGGACCTGTTTGGAGGTCCTTTCTCCTCTAACAGATGCGTTCTCTGCAGCCGATCTACCCAGTTTAATAATTTTAAATGCCAGGTAAATGTAATGACTCTCTGCAGCTCAGGCTCTACTAATGGGAATCTCCACACTCAGTGCTCAAAACAAAGTCTTAATTTTCATCCTTCCTGAATCCTGCACCATTTCTATTCTCCTTCAGGTCTATAAATGCCACCATTAGCAATTCAATGGCCTACGCCGCCAATTTTTCTAGTTACCTTTGATTTATCTATATTTCCTCATATTCCGTTCACCGGCTCCCGTCCGTTCTGTCTACAAAACACATCCAGGTGTATCTGATTTCTTGAGCCCTGTGCTGCCACTCCAAATGCTTATAAATCAGTCTTGAATTAATGTAGCAGCTTCCTAAATCATCTCCTCTGCTATAGTCTCTCTAAAATCCTTTCACCAGGAGCCAGAACTATTTTCTTTAAAAAATCATTTTAAAATGATGGAGTCACTGCCCTGTTCAAAATATTTCAAAGGCTTAAGATAAAAATCAAAGTTTATGGTCTGGTCTATAAAAGCCAGAACAATAAAAAATAAACAAATAAAATCTGACCCTTTTTACTCACCGGACTCCCAGAAAGGGGAGCTGGTCCTTACTCTGTGGCAATAACATGCATGTTTCACTGCAGGGCACGTACACCTGCTCTTCCCTCTGCCCAGGGTGATGTTTTCCTTGAGGGAAGCTCATTTTCTCCATTCCTCGGGTCCTTCTAAGAGACATTGTCTGAGCCTCCAACCAGGAGAAGCCACTCAGTCACTTTTGACTATGTTGTCGCTCTCATCTATGATTTCAACCTCTGATATAAAAGGGGTTTTCCTCCTAGGTCATAATTAAAAAAAAATGCTTTGTTCAGATGAGTCTCCTGTAAACTACGAACAGCAATGAATAACCTAAAAAGGAAACTGTTGTATTTTAGAAATACTTTAATCTACCAGGCACAGAAAGACTTAGTACACTGTGCTATCTTTGCTGGCAAGGTGGTCATTACCAAGGATGAAATATTTTGCTTAGTTTTTAGATGAAAGTTTTCATTCATTTGTGAGGGCAGGGCCAGAGAAGCCAGTGGCTCCCCGGCAACCTGTGGCCTTGGGGACACCTGGCAGTGATCACTGAGCCTGAGAAGGGTGCTGACGTGTGATTCATATATTTAGCAAACATGATGTAGACAGGTACACTTTGGAAGGTGCTGCTCCCTCTTTTATTATGATTTTGCTTAAACATAAATCTATACTCGGGTGACTGCAGGTGTGTTAGGAACATGTGTGATATGCATTGGAAAGTATTTATTTCTCCAACTGATAGCAATGTCAGCTCCATTCTCTTGCAACCTGGAACACCTGTTACCCTTTCCTCAGTCTCCATAGACCACATCTGGGATGCAGTGATACCAGCCGGCATTGCATTAAATATGCTTCCAGAGAACTTTGGTGTCAAGAGGTTTTTTTAGTTATTCATTTACTTGCATAAACATACATTTTTTAAAAGTCCCTAATTATAGAGGCAGCAACAAAAAAATACTATATTATTGCTTCCCAAGAGCCATCATCTATAAGAAACAAAGCTAGGACCATCATCCTCTGAGCCAATTCCCATAATTAATCTCATTTATGAAACTGCTTTCTTGACTCCTTAAAGAGGGAAGGACCCAGATTTGGATCTCAGGAACCATCAGTTGCAGCATTGCTGAGTATGAGTCGCGAGGAATCCCCAGGTATTTGCAGTGGGTGTAATGGAGGTGAACCGTAGCACCTGTCCTCTGCCTCCCAGCACAGACTTCCTTCCTCTGCACTGTGCTTGCTGCATATTTGATTCTGTGAATGATTGTTTTACCAAAAGGAAGCAAAATGCAATCCTGGTAGAAGCTGTCCACAACAAATCTCTTTTCTTTGTGGTGTTATCATGTGGGACTTTCACTTTCTATATGACAGAAATCTGCAATATTTGTGCTTTATCAGAAACACAGCAGCATTGCTCGTGTAAACATTCAAAACTAGAAAGACATCAAATGTGACAATTTGCTGGTGGTAAGAGAAATTGTCATTATGGAAACCAAATGATTATTCTCCATTGCTTTGATTACCAAATCGGTTGTCTTCGTCCATGTGTGCTGTTATAACAAAACACCTGAGACGGGGTAACTTATCAACAAGGAACTTTTGTGTCTCATGGTTCTGGGAGCTGGAAGTCCAGGATCCAGGGGACAGCCCAGGTGTCTGGCGAGGGCTGGGTCTCAGGTGCATAGATGCCACTCCCTGCTATATCCTCACATGCCCGAAGGAACAGAAAGAGGAGCCAGGCAGTTCTCTCTCTTGGAACCCTCCTTATCGGATCCCTAATCCATCCACCAGGATGGCACCCTCAGGGCTAATCACTTTCCAGAAGCTGACACATCTTAATGCCACCGCAGTGAGGATGAAGCTGCGACATGAATTTTGGAGGGACACGAACATTCCAACCATAACTCTGGCTTTTGTTGATGCTTTTTGTAAGGTTTATTCCTATGATTTAAAACTGGACCATCTCCTGTAATTTACAACTCTCCTTGGGAGAGGGTTCAACAGTGAAGGAAGGATTTATGAATTTGTTTGTTGTTTGCACATTCTCCTGAACCTCGGCAGAACACACTGCACACACAGCAGTGCACTGTTGTGCGGCGAAAATCAATTTCTCTGCCTAGTTTTCTTTCAATTAACTTGATCTCTTGATTCCCATACAGTTATTATTTTTCCCTGTATGTCTGACTTTCTGAAAGATCTGAGAATCCCCACAGCTAATCCATTGCTACTACAACATGTAGCTATCTTATACTGAAAATAATTTAAAATTCTGCTGAATATATATAGGGGTCTAGATGTTGACTAGTTAGCACAATGTGGTTCATGAAAATTATCTGACATCAAAAATTTTAATAAAGTTAATATATAGAATAACCCATTCCATTCCTAACATTGATTTTTTTTTTTTTTAGGACTTACAATCTCAGCCAGTAGTAGGCATTTAAAAGCATAGCCCTCTTCCAAATTATTCTACCTTCTGATTTTCATCTTTATATCAATAAACAAAATACTGAAATTCAACTAACTTTACTGTTTACCATAGTGATAAACAATGAACATGTGTGAATTAAAAAAAGAAACTTTCTTCTCTAATTGATACTATGGCAAATGTTATGTGTTCTTTCTTGACTTTTTAAAGGGAATGATAACATATTTGCATATGACAAAGTATATTTGCTTTTTTTGTTAGTTTCTGTTTCTACATTAGGGATTAGAAGAATTAGACAAGTTCAATGACATTTGATTATTTGGAAAAGATTATTTATGGAAATGATTTATTAGTAAACTAAGCTTTTCTACTGAAGTCATGCTTAAGGTTTGCAAAAAAAAAAAAACCCTTCATATAAAGAAGCTCATTTCTTAAGGATTTATATATATATATATATACACACACACACATATATATGTGTGTGTGTGTATCTACATATATACTATAATTAACCCAAGATTGGGTTATAGCCAGTGAGTTCAAAATTCATGCTTGTATAGTGCTATGTGATTTTGAATTATTTTCTGACTTTTTTATGCATTCATTTTCAGCTCAGGTTAACAGAGGGAAGAGTGTGAGTGTCAATCCATCTTCAGGCACCATGTGATGTGATGGTTGAGAAACATACTGAGTGATACTCACAGACCATGCAAATACTTCTATTAGCCAGTGTCAGCATTGGGGATTTCATTCATTGTCTTTCCAAGAGTGGCTTTCAATCAGAGAAATGCATTTGCATTTCCCCACTCTTAACTGGCCCACTGATCATGTGTCATTGTCCTCTGAAATGGCTTGAAAGTGAGGGACCCAGGGAGAAAAGAAGAAGGCGTCTGATCATTTCAAATATAACTGAATTGATTATATTTAGGTGTTTTCCTCTATAAACTCAGTGCAGTGCACAAGTTATATACTTATCCAATCCACTGTAGCTATAAAAATAACTATATTTCTTGGATTTGAGCCACAGATCTCGAATATGTTTTTTCCTTCTGTGTCCCTAGAACAGTCCTTCTGAAACGAAGATGAAGTCTCCCCTCCTGTGGTCCCCAGGATGGTGTTGCTAGGCAGCAGACATGGTGCTCCTGCATCCTCTCCGGAGCACAGCTGGCCCACATGCCTCGGTCCACACCTGTGCACCAGGCAGGTGTCTCGAAGTGACTCATTTCTTAAGAATATTTGCCTCTAAGATTTTTTCAGGAAATTCAGTTTAAATCAGGACACATGAAATACGCCTTAATAACCTTTAAGGTATAGATGTAGTTTTGTGAGATACAGGGATTAGCAGATTGGGTGATCAGGTTGGAGAGAGAACTAAACACAGACAAGAGGAAGATAGCTAAGGCTAGCCCAACCTGTCGTTTCAACTAGAACTTAAAGATAATAGCTGTTGAAATACGGTCTTTGTGGAGAACCGTAAGCAGGAGTTTAAGTAGCTCTAAAATGGAAGAGCAATATTTAAGAGAACAGAAATATGCTTTTAATTAATGTGATGTCTAAAAATACTAAATGATTTGGTGGACCTTTTCTCATTCAATTACAAATCTTTGTTCAAGCTGTCATATATAACTTTTGGTAACTAAATAGGATAATTTTGTGTCATCAGTTGAAAAATAGCTGGCATATCAATGAAGAAAATTTGTTGGTTAAATGTTTTATGTTTTAGAAAAGCAGGGAAAGCAACTTGGGAAAATTAAAAACATCTAGCAATGTGATTATTACCAAAATGACTAAATTAGGAAACAACTGATGCTTAAAGATCAGAAAGCAAATTAATTAAATTAAAAGGCACATGTAAAAAGTTGATTTTTATTTTTTCTTTTTAATTATTATTATGGATACAAACTGGGTGTACAAATGTATGAGGTATGTGTGGTGTTTTGAAACAGGCATACAATGTG
The DNA here is from genome assembly GCA_008750895.1 of Mirza zaza. Classification (NCBI taxonomy): domain Eukaryota; kingdom Metazoa; phylum Chordata; class Mammalia; order Primates; family Cheirogaleidae; genus Mirza; species Mirza zaza. Next base: position 27,863 of record VSMD01107853.1, on the reverse strand, counting down.
AATTATTTAAACCAGGGTAATTGGGGTATCCATCACCTCAGGGTGGAATTTAACATTTCTCTGTTAGAAACATTCCAATTCTACCCTTTTAGCTATTTTCTGTGAAGAATGTCATTGGTATTTTGGTGAGGATTGCACTGAATCGGTAGCTTGCTTTGAGGGGTGTGCACATTTCAACACTTTTGATTCTTCCAGTCCACGAGTACAGACTCTCTTTCCATTCTTTGTGTCTTCTTCAGTTTCTTTCATCAATGTGTTATTGTTTTCATTAGAGAAATCTTTCACTTCTTTGGTTAAGTTTATGCCTATGTATTTTATTTTTTTTTGTAGCTATTATAAAGGGGATTACTTTCTTGGTTTCTTTTTCAGATTATTTACTGATGGCCAGAAATGCTGCTGATTTTTGTATATTGATTTTTGTATCCAGAAACTTTACTGAATTTATCAGTTCTAAAAGTGTTTTTGTGGAGTCTTTAGGTCACTGTAGATATAAGATCACTCATCATCTGCAAAGAGGGATAACTTGACTCTTCCCTTCCAATTCTGATGCCCTTTATTTCTTCCTCTCCTCCGATTACTCCAGCTAGAACCTCCAGTACTGGGGTGAACAGTGGTGAAGGTGGTGGAGGTGGACATCCTTGTCTTGTTCCAGATCTGAGAGAAAGGCTGTCAGTTTTTCCCCATCCCTCACTAGCTGTGGGTCTGTCATTTATGGCTGTTATCCTACTGAGGGACATGACTTCTATACCCAGTTTTTTGAGAGTTTTTACCATGAAGCAATGTTTAATTTTATCAGATGATTTTTCAGCATCAGTTGAAATGACCATTTGTCCTTTATTCTGTTGATGTATCACTTGGATTGATTTGGGTATGTTGAACCATCCTTGAATTCCTGGGATGAATCCCACTCAATCACGATGGATAATCTTTCTAATGTGTGGCTGAATTCAGTTTGCTGGTATTTTCTTGGGGATTTTTTCATCCATATTCATCAGAGATATTAGTCTACAGTTTTCTTTTTTTTGCTGTGTTTTTGTATCAGGGTGACACAGGCCTCATAGGGTGAGTTTGGAAGTATGCTCTCCTCCTTGAGTTTTCAGAATAGACATTTGGGTATGATTGGTATTAGTTCTTCTTCAAATGCTTGGTAGAATTCAGCAGTGAAGCCATCAGGTCCTGGGCTTTTCTTCGATGGGGGATTTTTACTCTGGCTTCTATCTCATTATTGTGATTGCTTTATGCATATTTTGGATTTCTTCCTGTTTCAGTCTTGGTGGGTTGTATGTATCTAGGAATTTATCCATTTCTTCTATGTGTTCAGTTTTCTTGGAATATGGTTGCTTATAGTATTCTCTAATGAATCTTTGGATCTCTGTAGTATCAGTTCTAATTTCTCCTTTTTCATCTCTGATTTTATTTCTTTGCATCTTCTCTCTTCATCTCTCTCTTTGTTTCTTAGTCAGGCTAAAGGTGTGTCAATTTTATCTTTTTGAGAAACCACCTTTTTGTTTTGTTGATCTATTTTATTTTTGTTTGTTTCAATTTTATTTATTTTTATTCTGATCTTTATTATTTTTCCTGTACTAATTTTGGGTTTCATTTCCTCTTGTTTTTCTATTGCTTTGAGATGCATCATTAGGTTGTTTATTTGAAGCTTTTCTACTTTTTTGATGTAGGTACTTATTGCTATGAACTTTCCTCTTAGTACTGCTTTTGCTGCATCCCATGAAACGTGTTTTCATTTTAACTTGTTTTGAGAAAAGTTTAAATTTCTTGTTAATCTCCCATGACTTCTCCAGTACCTGGCCTGAGCTTTTAGAGCCCGACGTTCCTCAGCACTGCCTCCTGCTGCTTGGTCCTGCTCACCCGTCACTCTGACTTTCAACTTCCTCTGCTTAAGTCCTGACTTTCCATTAGATTCTTGAATCACATTGTGGTCAAATTTGTTTTATTGATATATAATGTTTGCACATATTTAGGGAGCACATGTGATATTTTGATATATGCACAGTATGCATAATGATCAAATCAAGTTATTTGGTATATTTATCACTTCAAACACTTATCATTTCTTGGTGTTGGGGGCATCACAATTATCTTCTAGCTAATTTGAAATACACAATACATTGTTGGAAACTATTGTTACTATACTGTGCTATCGAACATCAGACCTTATTCCTTCTATCTGAGGTATGTTTGCACCTGTTCAGCACCCCCATCCCCTCAGCCCTGGTGTCTGCCACTCTATTCTCTACCTCCGTGGGATCTGATTTCAAGCTTTCACATATCTGAGTGAGAACATGAGGTATTTGTCTCTCTGTGCTCAACTTAATGACCTCCAGTTCCATTCATGTTCCCACAAATGACAAGATTTCATTCTTTTTTTATGGCAGAAGAGTATTCCATAGTGTACACACGCTATGTTTTCTTTTTCCACTTCTCCGCTGATGGGCACTTAGGTGATTCCACATGTTTGCATTGTTAGCAGTGCTGTGATAATGTGGGGTGTGGGTACCCCTTAGATATGCTACTCTCCTTTCCATTGGGTAGTGAGATTACTAGATCAGAGGGTAGTTCTATTGTTAGTTTGTTGAGGAATCTTCATACTGTTGTCCACAGTGGCTGTACTAATTCACATTCCCACTGTTCCCATGTATACTTGGAATTTTTAAATTGGGCAATTACTTTCCTCTGAGATCTCTTCTCCACCCACAGCCATTGCACAAAATAGAATAAATAGTGCCACCTACATTTAAATGGTATATCCAAATATCCCAAATATATCAGTTTTACAGTTCTGCTTACCCCACTGGCTCAATCTAAGCTCTAGCCCATGGCTAAGAGCAATCTTTTATCAAAAAGTTGATACACATAGCCTGTATGTGTCATACGTGGTTGCACTGTCTGTGGGAGGGGCTAATCCTTTTTAGTCATAGGAAGACTTTAAACCAAGTAGTAGCTGGATTTAGCAGGTGTTATACAGAAACTCACAGCCAAGGAGTTCTCCTCAAAGATGTTTCTACTAGACCTTTTCTGGTTTCTCAAGCCAGTCGGCCTTTTAAAATCCATTGCTACTGGAGTCAATTCAATTATTTTACCCTCAAAATGTCCCTTCTTTCTCGTAGAGTTCAATAGGTTACTGAATCTCATGGTGCTTCCAAGCACCAGGTTTAAGACACGTTTCTGCACTTTGTGCCTCTGCAGAACAGCTATGTTTGGTTTGGAATAGTGAACATAGCTTTCCATTTTGATTCCTTTAAAAAAATTTGCAATATTCCTCATAATTATTAATAGAGGGTAGAAGATTAAATATTTATCACTGAAAGTCCTGATGGATTAAATATCACAGAAATGCATAGTTAATTTTCTACACCATGGAGTGACTAATCATTTTTGCTGACCACAAGTACCATAGAATTTAAAGCAACAGAATAATTTAGAGTTTGCATATGCTTAAGTATTAAATAAGTGATGACTACAGCCAAGTGTAAACTTATGCAGTTTCTTCTATTGGTAATTTACTTTCTTCCTTTTCTTATATTCATATCACAACTGCAAAACTATTTTTAAGCCAAAGAGAGATTTCAGTTGAAGAGAGATTTCAGGTGAAGAGAGTTAAATATTATTCTAAACTCTAAAATAAATAGTTTTCCAAATATGTTTAGAGACATGGTGAAGTGTTTTTTTTTATAAGAGTTTGGCATTCTGTAGAGAATAAATTTTTCATAGCCTCATGACCCTTTTTTTACTTTTTTTTTTAAAAAAGATCATAGTAGTTATTCTAGTGATTCAGTTAACTGACATAAAGTTGCAGGGCACCCAAATTTAAATAAATTCAAAGCAAGCAAACTTTTTTTCTAAAAAATATTAAAGAATATGACAAATAATATTCTAAAATAATTTTCCCAGTAATTTAATGAAGCTCACATCATAGAATACTTGGAAGATCACCCTTAGGCAATTTCTAATATTACTATAATTTTCTATGTGTAAAGAAGCTGAGAAGGAGAGTGAAAAAAACTCATTTTTCTCCCAACAACAGCAAAAATGAAACCTAGACTTTGTTCTTGGGGTTGGCAACATAACTACTTAAAAAAACAAAATCTGCCTTTATTGAAATTATATTCATGTGAATCGGCAAAGATGAACGAGAAATTCTGCCTGTTAGTCTCTGGCTGGTCTAAGGTGCTGCAGCTGAGTTTCTGCCATTCAAGCCTTGCAGCACTTTGGACATGGGTAGCTGCCACTGGCATAACAGGTGAGCGAACTGTCCAAGGTGATGTGCCTGGTACAGGAGGCTCCACCTCAGTCTCTCCATGCTGCAAACGACACTTTCAGGCTGTTTTGTGCCCTCCCTCTGACATCAGGAACCTCCTTTCTCCAGCCAAGAACACCCTGGTCGGTCCACAGAGGCAGCCGCAGTGCAGAGCCCGGTGGTGGGTAGACAGAGAGGTCATCATGAGAGGAACTCCAGAAGTGGCCTCAGTTACCTTTTTGCACACTCAGAATTGCATTGTCCAGTAAATGCACCTTAAACTCCACGTTTGCTGCCCCAGGATGATTATATAACTTGATTTTGTTAAGACCCTTAAAAATAGAAATGAATTGGATTTTCCAGTAAAACTTATGAACCAAGTAGAGGTATTTGCAAGACGCTGAAGGATGTGCTCTTTCCAGGCAAAGATAGCAGAGAGAGAGAGAGAGAGGGAGAGAGAGAGAGAGAGAGGGAGAGAGAGAGAGAGAGAGAGATCGTTTCCCAGAATACTGGGTTCCACTCCATGGCGCTGCCTGGGCAGCAGGCCTGTAGAGTGACCACCGTTAGAACAGGAAGGCTGCCATGAAAAACCATCTGATAGAGAAGAAATGTCATAGGTGAAATAGTGGAAGATTTTGAAAAAAAAAACACTGAAGATACAAATGGGAAAAAATACCAAATAAAATAATGTGGTTATTAATGCAAAAAAAAAAAAAAAAAAAAAAAAAACTAAAAAAGCCACAACTCTGCAGAAAAGTGAATGAAACTTTTAGCATCTTAGTGGACTCTAGAGTGAAAAGTAACAAGGATTTTAATTTAACTAAAAGGGTGATATGATTGTATTAAGAGGATGAGGGGGACAGGGGGCCTGAGGAAGAGCTCATGGCCGCTGTCCTTAAAAAGAAACTCCTTATGGCCAAAATTGATAAACCTACGAAGGACGGTATCCGTGTGCATTTGTTTGTTTTTAATAATCTGAAGGTTTGGGCGAAAGAGTTAAATGCGGTTGTGTCCCCTGGGCCAGAGCATGAGAAGTGACAGGAGCTGGCTGCTCCGTTTTTAACCACTTCAGTACAAGCGTCGACTATAGTCGACAGCCACAGATGAACGCGCACCTCGACTTCAACAGACAGCCGTGATATGACTTTTCTAAGTTTACATTTATCAAAATAAAATTGTGAACATTTAAAAATAATGTAATGAAAACACAGATGTATAGGTTACCTATTCTGATGTACATGACAAGGAAAGCTGCCTGTAGAGTGAAACAAGCTTTCAGGGCTTTCGAGCTCTCCTCCTCGCACGAGAGCGGAACGGCCTGTGGCTGACGCGCAGCGCAGCCCCCGTGGGACTGTGAGCGCGGCCGTGGGCCAGGTTTTGCCGCCGGTGAGCGTGGCACCAAAGTGGTTAAAATGGTAAATCGATGTCACCACAGTTAGATTCTTTGTGTTAGATATGTACTTCATACGCATGTTAGACAGGCATGACACACTTCATTTTGTCCAGGGAAACATGGGATTGCAGGCAGCTAGGGAGGCACCCTGCCACCCTTATTCCGAGTCTGGCACTGGCCAACCCTGAAACTGGCGCCCAGCCAGACGGACGTGCGTGAGCGAGCCTGGAGCTGGGCTGCCCAGAGGTGCGCTGTAGGCAGGGTGGTGGCCCACACCTGTTTCTTGCACGGAGATGGAGTCGGTTTCTCTCTCTCTCTCTTTCTGTTTTCTCCCCTCTCTGTCTCTCTCTCTCTCGAGGTAGCACCCGCTCTGTGACTCTCTGCGAACCGTGAACTAGATGCAACATTTAAAATTATTTTCTCCAGCTTATATGAGTCTCTGTAAAACACATTCCACTTTTCTCCCATAATATGGTACATGCCAATGCAATTTTATAAAAACCTATATACCACCCTTTGATTTATAGAGTCTTTCCCCAAAAAACTCTATCATTTATAATTCACATGATGGCATAAATCATTCTGTAGGTCAGAGAAGTTTGGGACCAAACTTCATAGCCTTTATTGCTCTTATAATATATAAGTTCAGTTTGAACTATTTTAAATTCAAATTGAATTTCTGTCAAAGAATTCTTGAGATTTTTTAATCTGACTTTTAAATTGTCAAGCCCCAACAAGTATCAGCTATGAAAACGTGTAAAGAGAAATGAAGAAAATGAATTTAGTGGTAATACCAGTTAATTTGACAATTATCACAGGATGATAGGAAATAATGTATTTCATTAAATTTTCTTAGGTGTTCATTACTTCTTGTGGATGAGGTGATATTTTGCTTTTAAATAAATCACATAAAAAATTGTATAAAACTGACGTAAAGTTAACTATTTTCACTGTCCTATACATACTTTGATGGACTTTTTGAGGTAAAACTTTCAAGTATAATAACTCTTGTTGTGTTAACACAAGGAAATCTTATTTTAAGAGGGCTCATTTATGAGGTAACGGTAAACCTGCTGATTATTTATCAGCCTGACTAAAAGTTATACTTTTGAGCTGTTATGAGGATATCACTGTGTTTGCAAATACTATTTCTTCTACAGCAATTGGTTTATGGTGGAATTGTATCAGTTACTTACACAAAATAAATTCAAATCACATCAATTTCAAATGCAAACAAACAGGACGACTTTAAAGCAAAGGCCCTCGATTCCAAGAGGAACGGTCCCAGGCAGGGCAGGTGGCAGAGACTATGAGGCAGACAGTGGGAGCAGAGATGTCTCCTTTCAGGTATGGAGGGCTCTTCAGCACGGAGAGCCCATGCCCAGACTCCCTGACCTACGTGGGGCAAGAGCTGGTGGTAACATCAGCTTAGAATCACTGTCAGAATGAATTAGGGTTTAGATCAAGAGGACAGTGATCCTTTTGAAATGCTAGACTGACACTACAAAGAACCATCTGTCCATGTGTCTCTCACACTCATGGAAAAGCTGCAAGTCCTTGATCACACAGGTTATGAAGGTGTGGGCTTCTGAACCAAGCCTTTGACAGACAGATGTCCGGGGCAAGGGACAAAAAAATGTATATGAAGTGATCTAAAGTCATAGAAATGATAGAGTAAGAAAACTCAAGATACTGGCCGGGTGCGGTGGCTCACGCCTGTAATCCTAGCGCTCTGGGAGGGCGAGGCAGGAGGATCATTTGAGGTCAGGAGTTCGAGACCAGCCTGAGCAAGAGTGAGACCCTGTTTCTACTAAAAATAGAAACAAATTAATTGGCCAACTAAAAATATATAGAAAAAATGAGCTGGGCATGGTGGCACATGCCTATAGTCCCAGCTACTCGGGAGGCTGAGGCAGGAGGATCGCTTGAGCCCAGGAGTTGGAGGTTGCTGTGAGCTAGGCTGATGCCACAGCACTGTAGCCCAGGCGACAGAGTACGACTCTGTCTCAAAAAAAAAAAAAAAAAAAAAAGAAAGAAAGAAAGAAAAAAGAAAACTCAATATATATTTTATAAGAAGATTTGGGGAAAGGTAATATTCTAAGGTATACTGCATGGAACTTGTTCAGATATGAAGAAAAAGAAAGAGAATTGTGCTATTGTATGAAGATGTTTTCCAGTTGGCAAAGACCCCAGGAGGTCAGTGATGGGCAATCAGTCATCGTGGGTGTGTTGTGGACCAAAAGCTCAGGAGCCAGTTCAGATGAGATTCTTTGAAAAGCCACGATCTTGACTGCATCCACAGAGGAGAAGATGAGAGAGCAGACTCACAAAGACACAGTGACGGTTTTACTGGAAAATGTATGCTCCAGGCAGTTAGGGAAAAATACTGTGCTTGCTGGTTTTTCAGAACAACAAACGTGACCACTTTTCCTATGTGGTGCAGTTTGCTGACAGAGCAGTTGTTCAGAATTGTCAGTTCTACAGGTGGGTCCGTTGGATACAACATTTGAGTAGCTGATAGAGACTACAACTATTGCATACTTGCAGGAAGATTGCATTTTAGACTAGTTCACCACAATTCCATCTTCTTTTCCTTCCTGGGGCCTGAAAAGAGGTCACAACTGGATCCCCTCACCTGCTTGGCATTCACCACTTTTACCACTGAGAGGAGATTGACCACAAAGCATCAAGGTGTGCATGGGTTTGTGTGCAGATGTGTCTTCTGGAAGCTTCTGTCACTTCTGGTTTGGTTTGAGCTCCTCAGAATGCTTCCCACATGCCAGGAGTCCTTAAAGGACTCCCATTTTCCCCACATGGGCAAGTTGGCTGGTCCTCGTTGTGATTCCAACCACAGGGTCCACGTGGGAATCACAGGTGGGTTATCAGGTAGCTTTCAGAAAGGTGGCTGTGTTCGGGCTTCAGCAAAGACCCCTGAAGTCTTGGTGGCTTTCCCTGCACCTGCTTCTAACAGCCGAGATGTCACCAAGAGCAAATAAGGCCAGTTGCAAATTACCCAACAGGCATTTTCCTCTAATTGAAATATGATAAGGCTGTTTTAAAGCTTTCAGCCTAAAATATATTTATATTACCTTTCCAAATGAAAACTCTTTAATTTGACTTGCATAACATTGATGTGACTCAGAAATAAAATAACCGCCTTTCCTGGTAACTGAGTTATCGCGGCAGTGTGAAAGCCGATACAACAGATATTGCTAAGAAATGTGGCTTTCCATTGATCTGTTCAGGCAGAGACTCAACAAGTATGGACATTTTACCTGGCAAAAAGCCAGGCTTTGCTTCCGGAATCAAAGCATATTAGTGGAATAGTGTAAGATTAATCTTTAGTTTTTGTGTGAGAAGTTATAATGTGCTGAAAAAAGAAACCTAATGTAAATCATTACTTTGCATAAATGAGTTTGGGAAGAAAATCAATGACAGATGAGTAACTATAATAATAAATATCATAACAGGATTTATTTAATTTTTAGTCAGTATTTTATCTCTTTTGTCACTTTATTAACACTTAATTTTTTCTAGATGCAACTAATTGTTTCTTTACATACACTTTAAATTGTTCAGCAAATGTTGATCGAACGCCTCCTAGGCGAGAGGCAACATCACGTACTAATAAATTGTGGTTTCTTTCACCTCATCTCTTATTCTCTCCAGATCTTCTTTATTTAAACTTTCCTGCTTATAATGAAAAACAATGTTGGATGAGTTTTTTAAATCTCTAAAATGAGAGGAATGAGGTCAATGTTTTCATAAGGCCACTAGTTTTAAAACTTTGATCAGAACTTCCTTTAAGGCCACCTTGAATTACGATTCCAGGTGTTTCACTGGGTAAATGGTACATTTCACAACCAGACTTTTCCGCCCTGGATCCTGTGACTTCATGACACTGTGCTTTGAGTGCACGGAGCTGGGATTGCATTGGCACACTGAAGTGTAGTTCAGCCGACATTAAAAAAAAAAAAACAACGGAGAGAAAAATTGCAAATTTTGAAGACTAACCAGAATAACTGCTGGGTCCATTATCTTAAGAAAGAATTTGTAATCTGAAGCCTGTGGTTTGCATGCCAGCTCTGGCTGTTGCTGGTTGTGTTATTTCAAGTTATTCTCACATTAACTCAGCTGTTCCTACATACAGGGTTTGGGGCATGCTTATAGTAAATGCATTAGAGTGAAATGTTTATATATCAAGGATTACCTTAAAATATTTTCTATCTGGTCTTGTCTGAGACTGTACTGAGAATGACAAATAGTAAGGACTCTAAGTGAAGAAAGTGGTCCACTAACTTTGACCTTGAATTGTGCACTACAGTTATGTTCATGGGTGAAAATAACCCGGGGTGGTTTGAGCAGACAGTCTTCCCTCGGGAGCCAGGAGTGTCTGGATATTAGGAACGGCACCAACAGTCCAAACCCAGTGCCTGTGAGTGCTGCGGTCAGAGGAAAACAGGTGCTAAATGCAGTTTCATGTTCCCTCCTTCCTATTCATCGGATGCTGCATTGTTTGACATCCTTTTCAAACTGAGAACTATTTATATGCATTTGACAAGGACTGCTGAAAGAAATAATGACTAAATACCCTTCAATACTGAGTATTAAAATTAATAGAACCTGTTTTAATGTGGTTGTGGACTTAGAGAAGCTTATTCTTTTTGAAAACATAGGTGAGTACACAAATCTTGAAACTATTAATGGCTTACATCTAATAGTTTTCTTCAGAGATCTGCAAATTGCCGCTTTTCTTCTACTCATTCCGAAGCATTCAAATAAATATTATACTTCCTTTTAATTCATTTATTTAAAAAAGCAAGACTTTAATGGGTAGTCATATTTTTTAAATTTTTTTTAAGAGAGGAAAATTTGAGCAGCATATGAAAAGTAAAGTGAGTTTACTGTGTGCATCATACGGATAATTGGAACTAAAGAGTAATTATTTCAAATCACACCCTGGAGGAGAAGGAGGAGGTGAGAAGAGATCCCTGGCTAATTGCAGTATTGCACCTCATGGGAAAAGGAACAAAATCAGAACAGCAACAGTGTGCCAGCACGAGAGATGACAGAGCAGGAACCACACAGAAATTCACGGAGAGGCGAAATAATTGCTTATTTTTCCACTTTTAATTTAATGCCTTTCCTTTCTTATACCAGAAATGGAAAAAGAACTCACTCAGTTTCTAAAAGAGGAGGATACATCTAAAAACCCTTGTTAAAAATAATTTTTAAAAAGTCACGTCATACCAAGTTTCTGACTCTTAAATATCACTTAAAAGTATCTCTATATGTTCACGGTCGGCCTCTGATACTTTACAAAGCTTAACCTGCCTCCTGTCACTGATAATAGAAGCACTAACCTGAATTTAAAAAAGATAAAGCAACATTTTAAAGTGAACATAACTTATTTCAATATTCCTACATTTATGATTTTCAGTGTTAGAAACAGATTTTACAACATGGTCCCTTTTTTACAAGGATGCGAATGAGAAGTCTATAACGATGCACACAGGAAATGACCAGCCTGAGACCCAGTTCTGGAATGAAATTGCTCATGGGAACAGGAAAAGGAGATTTATCGATTTTAATTTGTATACTTCAATACTTTTTTAATTCCTTAATTCCAATAATCAGGTGTGTCATTTAAAGCGAAATTAATTTGAAAATAATGCATTCTATTTTTAAAAAATGTTCTTATAAATAAAGATTTCATGGCATCGTATCACCTTCTCAGAGCTGGCTGATTACTGACAGGTGGTTGTAATGTGTCCACTTGTCCACACTGAGCTATGTTTCTCCCAATTTCCTCCAGTGTGTGTCAAATCACGTGGGACCCAACAGGTGTGTTGTTGCACCAGAGTTGAAGGGCGCACGGGAAGTCACAGTCACCCTACTTTTTGCTGAGAGTGCGTGGCCAGGTGTGCTTGTCTCCCTAGTGGGCTGGCACCTGCTCCACCTCCCTGGGGGTCCTGCCCTCAGGTTCCTCCTGCAGGACCCAAGTCCTCACAGCTGGAGACAGCAAGGGTACACGGGGGGCATCGGTCCCTCCTCAGGGTCCCAGCAGCCCTGGGGGCACGGGCTGACCTCGCCTCCCTCCTGCTCGTCTGTCCCAGCCCTGATTTCCTGCCCTGCTGACTTGAACCTCTGGCGTCATGCCTGCTCGCACACACGCAGATACGCACAAACCGTACAGAGATGGCTTCCCTTGATTAAGCCCCAACTGATAGAGGGTTTTGTGCCAAGACGTAATGGTTGCAATTATTCTTGTGATTCATTAAAAAGAAAAAACATACCGAGTGATATTTGCATCACCTGACGTTCATAAGTACATATCTTTATGAGATCCAAAATACCCTAATTTTTACACAGCCACTGACTGGCCAAAGAGAATATGAAATATGATTATTGGAGATTATGTACATGCATTCAAAAGTACATTTTCTGAAATCCAGATTTCTTCAGGAAGCAAGATTTCATTTGAGTATTTTTCAGTACCAGGAATAAGAGCTGTAGAGAGAACCTCAATTTAGTGATGAAGCTTGAATTTTCTGGCTCTAGAAAATCCTGTTATTGTTTTTTGTTGTTCTTTGAACACAGAAGCCGAGTGACTTCTGTTTCAACAATCTCCTCGGGTGTCCAATTTTCCAATTTCTGTGGATATGGCTTGGCACGCAGTGTACATGACCCAGCATATATATGGTGCCAGATCGATGCTCATATTGTGAACTGATGAGTTCTTTGAAGTCTTATCATGTTGGTTCAATCGAAATGATGGTGCACTTGGAAGAAAAAAAATAATGGAAATTTCACCTTACTGGGATTTTGGATTGACAACAAGCAAATGACAAATGATGGCTATTTTAAGGCATGATAGAGAGAGATTAAGATAATGTTTCGTGCTGCTTGAACAGGAATCACAAAGGTACTGTCAAAATTTTACTCATGTGGTCCACCTCTTTGCAAGGCAATGAGGCACTATCGACAGTCGTGAATCCATCTGCCTATCCACATATCCATGTCCTTATGTGTGTATATAAGTGTCTATAATTATTCTGCACATCAAAAATATGTGCAGAATAATTGATATTATCATCAAATTATTAATAAATAATTAATATCAAATAATTAATAAACCACCATCATTATTAAATCGATATTATTAAATTAACATTAATATTAAAATATGCAATACTGCCAAGTTGTTTTCATGGCATACATTCATGACTTACTAAAACCAACCTTTTTATGGACAAATGCATAATGACATCTTGGTATCTATTTATATTGGTATTTAGGGAGACAGCTCGTGTTTTAATAGCTACATATTGTATTCCACCATAGGAACTTGTCATATTTTATACACCACTTTCCATTTTACTTTTTTCAAAGATTTCTCCCATAATAAAAACACTGCTGTTGTGGGCATCCTTGTGCTTGTCTTCTGGTTCATACGTTTTTTTCTTGGGTGCACACTTAGAATCAGATTTAATGGGCTGTGAGTGTGCACATGCCAATTTAATTAGGCCCTGACAGATTGCATTGCAACATGGTCATACCAGTGTCCACCTAACCTGTTGGAGTACCATGCCTCATGTCTCTGTACCCTCCATGTCTTATTTTTGTAGCTTCAATTTTTGTATGTTGGGAGAAACTGGTTTTATCTGGCAATGATACATTTCATTGACTTCTAGCATCTCATGTTGCTGATAATCTGTAGCAACTCTGAAATATATATATATATATACACACTATTTTTTGTTGATACATAGTTCATCTCTTGCCATTTTAACACATTTTCTTTAAATAGATACCGAAATTTCATAGTGTGCCTAGATTTTCCTTTTGTTTTGTTTTTTTTTGTGTGTGTGTTGCTGTTTTATTCCTACCTATAATAATTATTTCTAGACGCCAAATCTTCTGTCAGTTGGCATTTAATAAAGGGAATCCATCTCTGTGAGGTTCGTGTGTGTGTGTCGTACTGGGCAGACTCCTGCCCCATGTGGACTCCACCTTCCACCGTCCTGGAGGGCTGGCTTAGAGCTAACTGGAGTAGCAATGGCTACTCTGGTGTCAGCATCCCCAAGCGTGCCCTGTGGGCTTTGTCTGAAGAAGTGCACTAAGTCCCTCTTCTGGAAACACCCATCCCTCCCTGTCCCCTGGGTGACTCCGACTCATCCAGCCATTGCAAGACCCCCAAGGCCAGGGTAGGCATGCTGTGGTGAGCTTTCACGGAATCTGGTGTTTTCTCTTTTATATATAAAACTCGTACTTATATTGTAGCGTCCCTATACAGCCCAAAGATGGCGACTTTTATGGGAGCAGTGGCTGTGTCTGCAAACATTTGCTCTGCACTGATATGTTTCATGGAATCTAGATGCTGGAAATAAAGTTGTTAACGAATGAAGGGGCAGCTGAAAGTCTTTTAGATAATGACTTGAGTGATATGATTTATTGCAGTCTCCAATGAGAATAATGCACAAAATTCCTCTAAGTATCCAGGCCAAGAAGAAGTTATGGAAGACAGTCCAAACAGAAGGCATTTTTAACTGACGCATAATAATTTTATATATTTGTAGGTTACAGTGTGATATTTCAATGCCTGTAAACAATGTGTAATGATCAAAGCAGGATACTCAGCATGTCCAGCATCTCAGATAATTATCAGTTCTTTGTGTTGGGAACATTCAAAATCCTCTCTCTGGCTATTTGAAAATATAGTGTTATTAATTAATATTACTCATAATTAATAGCAACGATTAATTAATATAGTAAATTGATATGGTGTTGTTAATTAATTAATAGAGTTAATTAATATAGTGTTATTAATCAGTGTTAGCTGTAGTACCCTGCAGTGCTGTAGAATACTAGAGCCCTACCTCCTACCCAGCTGCACCTTTGTATCCATTGATTGACCAACCTCTCCCCACCGTCCCCTCCACTCTACCCTCCTGACCCTCTAATAGCCACGACTCTACTCTCTACTTCTATGAGAACAACTCTTTTAGCTTCAACATATGCATAAGGTCACGTAGGCTTTGTCTTTCTGCACTTGGCTTATTCCACATAACATAATGTCATCTAGGCTCATCCATGTTGCTGCAAATGACACGATTTCATTCTTTTTATGGCTGAAGAGCATCCCATTGTGTGTGTGTGCATGCGTGTGTATATGTATACACCACGGTTTCTTTATCCATCCGTCTTCTGTGGATGGACACTTAGGTTGATTCCACACCTTGGCTATTGTGAATAGTGCTGCAATAAACATGGGAGTGCAGGTATCTCTTTAACACACTGATTCCCCCCCCCCCCCCCCCGGGATAAATACCCAGTAGTAGGATTGCTGGATCATGTGCTAGTTCTATTTTTTCAGTTTTTTTGTGGAATCTCCATACTATTTTCCATAATAGCTCCACTAATGTACGTTCCCACCAACAGCGTGTAACAGTTCCCCATTCCCCACATCCTTGCCAACACTCGTTATTATGTTTTTTTTTTCTGATAATAGCTGTAGAAGGTATTTTAAATGAGCTTTTTTTGTGGGGGAACAGAATCAAACTCCTTGCTCATTAAGTACTCATTAAGTAGTCGCATAAATCAATAAGTTGGCAAAGACAAAATAAGATACCCAAAGCTGAATCGTTGCAGATTAGGAAAATATACATATTTGAAGCTGAAAGCTCTATAATTTAGAGAGTGAATTTTGAAAGACGATGAAGATGAAGAGCATCATCATTTATTTATTATTGACTAGTAAAACTGTAGGACAACTGAGAACTAGTTTAGGTCCAGGAGCCAAGGGACTAGAAGAAAGTTTGGATCAGACAAAACACAGAGGAGCCTCACAAGGGGCTCTATAGCCAGGAATGGAGGACAAAGGGCAAGTTCGTGTTCAAACTGTCTCCATGCAATTCTCCCACCTACTACGCATAACAAGCTATACGATCTCCTTCAGTTCAGATTTTCTCATCCATAAAATTGAGATGGTGGTAGGTGCAGCTAGGGCTGTTGGGAAGATTCCGTGAACTCTGTATACACCTGGTGCATCGTAGATGTGCAGTAGTGGCAGGTCCCTCCTCTTTCTCTTCCCACCTGAGCACCCCCTAATCACAGCCCAGTAAGACCACTAAGTAACTTTGGACCCACCCTTAATATAAATCTACATGACTGATCACTTGTTAAATATGCCTGCTTAATCTTTACATAGTTAATTACATGTTTGCCTGTTTGGTTCTTCTCCGTTAATCCTTGCATATCATGGTAAAATGTATTAATAATAGGGAAGATATCTCTGGTTGTCTCAACAGGTGGTTTAAGCCATCATGTGTGGTTGGTCACCCTTTATGGAATGAACTGTGTTCAGAGCTTGGTCTTGTGATGACGCACAATGTCTTGAAGATTTTTGTTTGTTTGTTTTTTAATTTGAGGCATCAAATGAAATGGGATTCTTTCATGGCAAAAACCTACAAAGTTATCTTAGCCACGACAACTTCTCTTGACAGAGAGAACGGCACATATAAAATAGATTTTTTTCCCCAAAGCCTCACACTTCACAATAATTTTATCTTTGACACAGTGTTTATATTGAATAAATTGTAATTTTTTTGAGACACAGTCTTGCTTTGTTGTCCAGGCTAGAGTGAGTGCCGTGGCGTCAGCCTAGCTCACAGCAACCTCAAACTCCCGGGCTCAAGCAATCCTCCTACCTCAGCCTCCCGAGTAGCCAGGACTACAGGCATGCACCACCATGCCCAGCTAATTTTTTCTATATATATTATTTGGTCAATTTCTTTCTATTTATAGTAGAGACGGGGTCTCACTCTTGCTCAGGCTGGTTTTGAACTTCTGACCTCGAGCAATCCACCTGCCTCGGCCTTCCAAGTTGTGTTTTTCAAAACCTAAAATGTTCTATGTAATAATGTTACAGACCATTATTTCTGAGAAGAAGAAACTTTGTCTCATTGGAAACTCAGCATCAAGTTAAGCAAGTCAAAACAGCTCATAAATGACAGTGGTTATTCTATAATATTAATACTTAGAACTACTAGTGAAAAGTCATGTGCATAAGGCATTTCTAATCTAAAACAAACTGTTTAGAAATAAATTATCCAGTTGGACTCACAGTGAGATAAACTGGATTTTTTTAACATATGAAATTGATTCTTTATGAGGAATAAAAGATGGGAATGGTCTAGAATTTATATTTCAGTGGTCACAGAAAAATAATAGTTTCATTCAAAGCCCAGTTATTAAAATTATATGTGCAGCATTAAATAGAAAGCTATTTTGATATCTGTTGTTATATAACATGATATTTATTTCTCTACTCAAAAGAAGCAAAACCCTGCCTTCATTGTGAGAGGCAGCTAAGTCAGGGAAATAAGGCAAGTGTATATTACAACTTACTTCTAAAGAACGTCCGGGCTTACTGCCTCGTCCCAGACAAGCTTCGGTAAACATCTGTTAGTTTGATCATTCTGTTTCATATTCCAAACATAGGACACAAACAGAATGTGTAAAGCTCCAAACTCCTCACTGGCGGAATTTCTAGTTTTCTACCCGGACTCAGTGTTAGTTCCCATGGCAGCTTTTTGGCACAATGCAATTCATACAGGTTTGGTCTGTCTCTCTCTATCAATTCCTTTGCTTGGAAAAGAACACTTCACTGAAGCCCTGGACAAAGAAGAAAATGAAAGAATTATAGATTGCTTGTCTGCTTGCCACAGTGTCATGAACTGAATAGTGCCAATGGATTTTCGCAAAGACAAAATAAACCTCAACATTCTTCCTGGCAGTAAAACATAGTCATGAAAACCAAAGGCTCGCAACTACTGTGTTAGATCCTGGTGTACTTTCGGAAAACACATGATCCTACCACGAGCATAATGAATTAATTCGTGCCATAAATGCTGACTGAGCACGTACTACGGATGTGACATTATGCTAAGTTTTCGAGGTGCAAAAAGGAATAAGACATTATCCTACCATCTACGAACTTATACTGCAGTGTCAAGAGCAAGCAGGCAAAGGATTTGCGTTTTAGATACTAAGTTATCAATAGGAATGTCTATCCTCAGAGTTAATAATCACCAAGAACAGAGAAGGAAGAAGACTGCGGTCACGATGATTTACCGGGCAACTTTTAACAAGATCCACTTTAAGAAATTAATTTTAGTTAATAAGAAATTAATTAATTAATAAGGAGTTAAATTTTTTAAGTAGCAGAAGAACCCTGGTGGAAATAAAACTGCTGCGCGTTGGAGGGCGAGGATGGGGCAGGTGCCGTCACTGTAGCCTAGAGCCCCCGCCCCGTGGTTCCCTTCCCCACTCCCAGGTCCCCGACGAAGGCTTCCTGGCCTCGCCCCCAAGTGCATGGCAGGTCTCTGGCTCTTTGCCTCGGGAATCCCCACCGGGCACATTCCCTGGGGAGCCTCCGTGTGCAAAGTGGATCTGTTCGTTCAGAGGAGCTGGAGCTACCAGGAGGAAGGTTCCTCTGTTGAGGTCCTTTCTCTGCACCACCAGGACTGTGCAGGGTGCAGGACACAGGTTCTGGGGTCCCTGGTTCCTCCTTCTTCGTGTCCCACCCAGTGTCCTGTCCTCCTTGTTGACGCCCTTTTACCCTGGGTGGCATTGTCCTCACCTGGCTCGAGCTTTACCTGGGAAACCGGCCGACTGACTCCCTGGCCGCAGGAGCCTGAGACAGCCCCAGGTCACAGCCTGTCTGTCTCTTCCCACCGCCCTATGACACCTCTTCCCTGTGTTTTGTGGCTGTAGAGTACAGCCCTGGGTGTGTGCTGCAGGGGAACAGTGTGTGTTGGGGTCAGTGAAGCTCGGAAAAAGTGTCCGCTGTCTCAGACCTTTCCAGGGATGGACAGGACAGAAGGACCATGCAGAGAGCACGCCTGTCTCCATGCATCAGAGTCGTTCGAACCTGTGTTCAGGCTTGAAGGGACTTTTCCAGCGGTGCTGACTCTCTGAAGCTGTTTGTGACAAACAGAAGCACCGTTGTCACCTCTGCTTGTCATGACACAAGTGTCTCCTCATTGATATCAGACACTTCAGTCCAAGGAAACTTAGCAGAGGTTTCGATAGAGAGATTTAGGTGAAGCATTTCTATTCCTAGCCTCTTCCTACCAACCAAGAGCAGACACCGTAACATTTGGCTAAAGACGTTGAGTATTTTGTTGTTATTGGTTCATATTTTTTTAACCAACAGCTGGCTGGAATTGATTATTTGAGAGCAATTTAGGCTGATTTTAGAAAGATGAATTCTCACAATGATCGAGGCCTCCAGAAAGTTTTAAAGCTGTGTGTTATCAGTACAAGGCAAATTATCTAATTTTGAATCTCCAGACAGTAGAAATGAAGTGTCTTTCTTAATGGGGCCTGTTTAATTTGATGTGAAATATGATCAATATTAATTAAAAAATACAAAGTAAGACCACGCCTATTTATATTGTGCTATATCAGTAGATATCAGGCAGTTTTCACTAGGATAATTTGAAAAAAAAGGATTTTCTTGTTGTTGACAAGACAGAAAAGGATCTCATTTAAAAAAAAAAAGCAACTTTTGCAATGAAACAAAATTTAAGACATTAGAAATTCACCAATTGACAAATTGCATTTTAATGGGAGACATCATACGAGAAAAACATGTTGGTAATTATTTCTGATCGTATGCTACCCTGTTGCTAGCATCTGTGAATGTTCATTGCTACGATCATTCAGTCATCCAGGGAGATTTCAGATGTTCTGTGAAATATTTTGAAGTGTATTGCAGGGTTTTGTTATTGCTGTGGGGTGATTTTTTTTTCAGTGAAATGGAGCGAATGAACCACTAGTTCCAAATTCAATATGTATTTTGAGCATAATTATTACCTAAAGTTTTGTTTACAGTGAGTCCATTTAAAATACTTATTTTCCAAATTAGAAATGCTATAAAATACTGCTTTTCCCCCTAAGCACTGACCAAATAATTACAGTGCATTCAAATCCATTGAGTCACTCCCCCAAGATAGCTTTCCTTCCCACCAGTTTCCGAATGTTGACAAACGTTGCCTGTTTTGAGGTTGTCAGAATTTCTGCATGTCAGATGCTGGGCTCAGAATATGCTTCTTTTATTTTTTTAAACAGCTTTATTGAGGTATAATTGTTATACAAAAAACTCTGCACATATTGCATGTGTGCAATTCAATGAGTCTGGACATATGCAAACACTTGTGAAACCACCCCTACGATCAAGGTGACAGGCATATCTGTCAACTCCAAAGGTCTCCTCCTGCCTCCTATTGCCGGTTTTAGACCTGTGGTTGCACAACTGCAAGGGCAGGGCAAGGACCTTCTCAAGTGGCCGCACCATGACAACAGGACGCCTTCCCACACGCTTCTCCCATTGCTATTGTCGTGGTCTCTCCTCTGGACCCTGCTGGACCAGAACTTGGCTGTCACTCAGACGTTAAGCCTCGCAGGTGTCTCTCTCTGCAGCCCTTCCCTGAGCTGGGTTCCAGACACCCAGAGTCAAGTGCTGTTGCCTGCAGGACCCTGGAGCTCTGCAGCTTGACATTCCCCACTCACCTACTGCACATCCTGTTGAGTTTTGATCGCTCCTTCCAGCAAAGCCATTATTGCTTCCAAGAATCTCACACTGATTGTTTCTGACATACCGTGTTTCTCCGAATATAAGACCTACCCATAAAATAAGCCCTAGCAGAATTTCTAAGCATTTGCGAAACGGAAGCCCAACCCCGAAAATAAGCCCTAGTGATGGGCGTGGCTATGCAGCGCATCTGCACAACCCATGCATTTGGGAAAGAAGACGAGCAGCCCTTCTCACCTGCCCCACGAGAGCTCTAGTGCTTGATGTGAGAGATGGGGGCCAATAGTTCTAAAGGAAATAGAGTTGCAAGAAATTCAGGATGGAATTCGGGGTTTGAAGAGTGATGATGATGTTCCAGAAGAAGACGACTTAACTCTATTTGAATAAATGTAGATGGTTGTACCATACTTAAAACAAAATAACACATCCCCTGAAAATAAGCCCCAGGGTGTCTTCTTGAGGAAACATAAATATAAAACCCTGTCTTATTTTGGGGGAAACACGGTAGTTCTATTTTCACTTGCCCTGCCAGGGGTAACGCAGGAACTTGCACCTATTAAGGGAAGCTTAATGCTCCCATCGCACAGCGGTTAGGTCAGGACATGGAATCACCTCGCGGAAAGCAGACTCACGTTCTGTGCTGTGGGGCATGGCTGTGGGGCATGGCACACAGGGGAGACGCACTCCTGACAGGGCCAGCGTTCTCCTGTGGGCATCGCCAGGGCTGAGCATTGCCCGCTACGCTATCCTGGCTAGCAACATTTGATCCCAGCTGTGGGGCCATAACTGACTGCTGAATAGTTCCAATCCTCACCGGCGTTCTCAATATTAATTGAAGCTGTCCACTTCCCAACCCGTGGATGTACACCGGGCGTTTGGTGGACAGACACGTCGCCACCCCACAGTGTGTGTTTTTGTAGACGCAGACAATGAGGCAACCCAGAGGTCTTGGCCCTTTGAGAGGGGTGTGTGGTGGGCTGGAGTCGGTGCGGCCCCCGAGACACCGCATGGGTGTGCTCTGTGTGTGAACGGGGCCACACGCCGGTGTCCATGCTCCATCTTACCTAGTGCAACTTCATCTCAGATTGTCCGCCCTCCTTGCAGCCCAGGGTGCCCACCCGCCTAGCTTACAGCCAAGTTGCTGCGAGCCGTGCTCCCTCCAGATGTCGTCTTCCAACATGGGGTGTGGCTTCTCCAGGTGTTTTTTATTTCCCCCTTCCCACACTCAGGAAAGTAGATGGCAGCCACCCCACTCGTGCATGGCCCTGGGGACAGGAACAATACCCCGGGGACGACAGAGCAACAGGAGGGAAGTATGCGTGTCAGATCAAACTGAACTTCACAGATTAACCCATCGGCAACATGCAAACGACTCACCGAAAGGTACGCTGTATGCTAACCTTTTACAATTTGTTTCTCTTGACTGTAATATTAGCAAACCTAATTACTAAAAGCAGTTAATCTGGGTAAACCGTTGCAATCAGTCCACGGCTTGCTTCTCCCACAATCTCTAGCAGTTCCCATGCCGTTGACACCAACAGCAGCCTTGACGGAACCGCTGACAAATGCGCAGTTCCTCTACAGGTGTGCGAACGCAATTTCCTGTTATGCGTCCATGTAGGACTGCGGGGGTGGGGGGGGGAGGTATTTCACAGAAATGTGTCACATTCTCATTTCCTTTTGCTAGTGTGAAAATGGCCTGCAAATAAATAGTTTCAGTTACTTTGTTTCAGAGAACCCTCCTCGCGTTGCAACTTTGTTTCACAGAAGATTGATCTGGTCATTGGAAAGGTGGGCTACGCCTTGGGAGGAATTTCGTGATTTGCTATTAATTCGTGCAGGAGTAGACCCTGGCGATATCACTAATGGGGGTGCTGCCTTGACTTTATTATCCTGAAATTTTATTTCCTTTTTTCCCCCTTACACATCAACCTACGGATTTTGATGGGACGTTGTTCTACTTGTAACAACCATTAAGTTAAAATTATCAAACTATTCAGTTCCCTTGTTTTTAGTATACACAGCATTACATTTTATGAGAATTATTTTACTTAATAAAATGAATACTCTCTTTTTTTTCCCCTAATGAAAATAAGTTTATTTTCTTCTGGTAAAAATAAATCCCTTTTGTTTTCCCAAAACTACTTTCTATGTATAACCAATAACTCTTTTGTTCGTTTGTTTACATTTAGGTAGTTTTTTTTTTTGCAATTTAATTTATTTCCCAAGGATTTAAAAAATGTGATGTTTGTTTTTTATAGAAAGATGAGAAATATACCTCTGACAGATTTCACCTTGAGGCTATGCATGTTTTAACAACTTCACAACTCAGGAAGTATGTGAGCTCGGCATTCAGGGTGAAAACTTGGAAGAGAATTTGGAGGTAACCAAAGTGCATCCACTGAATAGAGCTGGCTCAAGAAACTCTTGCATATTGGGGATGATTTTGAATAACTTACCTGTGGCTCCTTTCAGAAAACAAAGGCACTGACTGTGTGTATGAAGTCAAGGAACTGGAAGAATGAGAATGACTCACCTAACAGCCTGAACTTCCTGCAAGCATCTGAAAACAGTGACAGCCTCTTTGCATCACAGAAAAAGAAGCAATTTTAATTCCCATTCTCCTCAGGATGTCTTCCCCAAAACCTCTAAATGGACATCTCTCTCTTCTCACAAATCAAATGTTCAATACTTTTATCTGCATTCAATTATTTATATCATTATGATTTTAATTCCATGTAGAAAACAGTGTTTGTTATATACCTGTGACAATGCACATGTAGTAACATTCATCTGGTGGTGGGCAGGTGGGAGGGGGAGGGGGGATGGCACATTCATGCGTAATGGGTGCAGTGTGCACCATCTGGGGGATGGGCACACTTGAAGCTTTGACTAAGGCAGGACAAAGGCGATATATGTAACCTGAACATTTGTACCTGGATAATATCCTGAAATTTAAAAATTTTTTATATATATATATATATGTACACACACATATATGTATATATATTGCAAAGGCACTATATATAATCTAAACATTTGTACCTCCATAATATGCTGAAATAAAAAAAAATAAAGTAAATAAAAATCTTAAATACACTTATAAAGGAAAAAATTATCTTCATGAGAAGCTTTTAATGAGATGAATGAATACTTATTAATGCTAAAAGAGGGAAGAAAAAACTGTACTGGTATTAGTGATATGCACTTAAATACCCCACGTAAGGAAACTAATTCAAGGCAGCCTGGGAAGTTATCTCTCAACCATCAAATGTATGTCAAATCCTTGGCAATGAAAGCCTCTAGGTTGTGGTACCACAGGAATATTTTAATCCTATCTTTATATATTTATTATTTTGCAAAGTGTCCTGCCACATAAAGTTTAAAAACATATTAGTTTATAAACAGTTGAATTGCTTCTCAGCCTTTTGGCTATGATCAGGTGTAGTATCTGGTCTCATCAGTTTGATATAAAGAGTTGAAATTTTGCTTTAAGAGATAAAACAGACAAACATAAGAAAAAGAAGAGTGGTAGGGCCAGGCCCCCAGCAAGCGTGCTCTTCATTTCTGTAAATGTACATCCTGTGCCCGGTCAGTGCTCCATGAGAGAACTGTAAGGGGAGGCCTTGTGGGCCAGGACTCTGCTGGCAAGACCAAGAGAAGCAAAGTGCAGATTCCATTATCCTGATACGGGTACAGCATCTTCCACCTGTGCTCTGCAAGGTGACCTGAATGCTCTGCTGGTCAGGAAGAGGCTGCATCGCTCCTCCAATGAATGCCAGAGGGAAACAAAAGGAATAAAACCTGACACTGCATTGCAGTGGACCCTGGCATGGGGAAGGAGATACCACTGCCCTTGCTCATGAGGACCCAAGGCCACCATGGTGTCGGAAACCATACTGTGTGTGCAGGCAGATAAGTGTATCTTGGGTCCTCCCAGCCCTAGTGCTGGACATGGGGGTCCTCCAGCCCATAGAGGGGTTCAGTCCCCAGCCTTGGGGTCCTCCCAGCACAGAACCTGGACATCATGAGCAGAAACAAGCCACCCCACTGTGCACCTTACAATTCTCTACCCACAAGACCCATGAGCATCATCAAACGGCTATCGTTTTATGCCAGTAGTTTTGGGGTGGTATGTTACACAGAAAGACTGCCCAGAACATGTAACTCAAACTGAATTAGGAAGAGGAATTCAGTGGTTGTCATAACTCATATATATTAAATTTTAACTCCTATGGCTGTGTCCACAGCCAAGCTCCTGCGTCTGCTTCCCAATCTTGTCCTTTCCAGGGTTTTAGGTCTTAGTGTGGTACTTCTACACAGGCCAGATCCTGGTTATCAGGTTAGGTCAGAAGGAGGATAAACAGGTGGCACGGAAGTGGCCAAGGGTGAAGAGTGGGTAGGAATTGTAACTAGGAACCAAATTGCAGCCAGGAACTGTTCCTAGGTGGGAACATACACAGTGAGGAGCTCCTTGTGACCTTTCACTGACCTGGGGTTCATTACCATCTCATTAGCATAGCATGGGTGGGGTTTTCATGAAGGATCCTAGGAAGACACTTGCATAGTAAGGAGACTGTTATAGAACCAACCTGTTATGTAACCCCCCCACCTGTCAATCACCCCAAAGGTGGGAAACAGCAACCAATCCTGCCAGGAGAAAGGAGGGACAAACTAGTAGGCTTATAAAAGGCAGCTGTGCTAAGACTTTGGGGTCTTCTCCACTTGTGGAGGATGACCTGCTTTGCATTAAATGACATCGCTTTTCATTGAATGTTGTGTGAAATTGCTTCATATTTGTGATCACTCTGTCACCAGCGGGACTTGGTGCCAGCACTCATTCTTGACACTGGGAACGGGGGACCAGGGACACTCACACAGACCTGATAATCAGACAGGACAAATCCTTCTTTCTGTGTCCACCATGACTCCCAATGCATCACCCACGGCTTTCCGCTTTCCAACTTTGGGATGCATTCTCTTCTCTCCATTTTCACACACTCATCCACTCATTACTGACAGCCTCTGTCTCTGCAAGACTGGTGCACAACACCGGACCTGGTTTCCAGGTAGCTCTCACCTTCCTCCACATCAGCCAGTTATCCTTATAACATGAAAATCATGCCATGTTGCTTTTCCTTTTATCCTCAAGTCACTCTGATTGATAACCATGTCAATATGAAAATAGTTAGCAAGTCCTACATGCTCTGAATAGTCTCCAAACCCTCTTGATCATCATCAGAACCTGATCTTATGCCTCTCCTTGGCCTGATAATGCAACCTAGGGTCCTTCTCTCTGTTTCTTGAACATGTCTTGATACTTTACATCTAGAATGATGTGTGCAGTCTTTTGGAGCATTTCTTGGCACACTCTCTCACTCCTTCCCCATACAAACTCTTTGCCCTGTTAGATAGAACTTATCTTCCCAATCTGAAGTTCTGTCACTGGCTTTGATAAGACTTCCCTAAAACCATCTCATTGAGTTTAAATGGGAACAAAGTAATATTTTATTCATGGAAGACAACATTCAATGAAACATGATAAATATACCTTCTTTGACAAAAGAAGACTTTTCTTACGAAAAAGCAAAAGTGCGTTGACATGTACATTGAACCCACAAAGGAATTTAGTCATTTTGAAGTCAACGAGATAATAAGCAGCAACAATTTGATTGGCTTGCATGAGAAAGCGTGTCTTGCATAAATACTTAATAGTCCACATGAACTAGATCCCGTTTCTTTGAAGCAAATAAGTGCTGATGATAGAAGTCACTGAGAAGAGACTCCTGCAGTTGGAACAGGAACGTATGCTAATTTCCCACGTGCTTTGGATGACGATGCCTTGCCTTGTGGAGGCTGTCCTGCTTCTCAGATGAGCCTTCACAGTGGCCACCTAGGTCTTTCTCACGAATGGCCAAAGTATTTCAAACATGGGGCACAAAGCAATGGTGCTCTAGCAATACATAAGCCGTCCACTGGCGCTAATTAGTGGCAGAGAAAAAAGAAAGTCCCAGTGCACTTGGTGTACAAGCTCAGTCTTATTTTATGGGTGCTGATTTGCAAAACGACCTTTTATGTACACAGTCCTGGCTGGCATTTTCATATGAAGTAGATAGACTAAAGATGGCTCCTGTAAATCTAAAATGGAGTCAGTCTTGTTCTAACTATTAGTAAAAGGTCCCGACTGTGTAAAAAGTTCTCAGAGGAGGGAGGAGGGAGTTGAGGAGGCCTATTCCCCCCAAAAATAGAGAGGTCCTGTTCCAGGAAAAGTCCCTTGTCCCTTAATGTATCTTCTCATTGTTCGCTTGATTAAGGACTAAAGTAAAGTTCTGCTTCTGTGAGTGCTCGCTTTCATAGCTGCCAGCCCCTAGGGTATAAGAAAACCGCAAAGGCTTTGTTCGGGGCTGCTGCTCCCTCCTTGCATGGAACGGTGACAGCCCCTGCATAGGTATCAATAAACTAATTTGGCTAATTGGATTCTGGTGTCTGGGTCACCTTGATCCGCTGGTTTACAACACATACACACTATGTCATATTAAAAACTCTAAGAGAGAGGTGGTGTGGACCCTCCGTGTGGAATGAGATCCATGCTGTTATTCAGTAAATATTTATTGGACTCCTCCCCCCCACGCTGTGTGATGTGCAAGAGATGCAGTGGGAAACCTGATCAATCCACTGAATTTAGAATGGCCGAGCAAGAAAATAATTAAACACATCCATTCGAATAAGCATGCTCAGTGCTCTAACACAGGGATCTTGAATAAAAATTGTTAAATTTGTGCCAATACCAGATTGTTTTAATTACTACAGCTTTGTAGTATAGTTTGATATCTGGCATATTAATACCTCCCATTTTGTTTTTGTTGTCTAGAATTGCTCTTGATATTCGGGGTCTTCTTTGGTTCCATACAAAGCGTAAAATTATTTTTTCTATATCTGTGAAGAATGCTGATGGGATTTTAATAGGTATTGCATTGAATCTGTAGATCAGTTTGGGTAGTATAGACATTTTAATGATGTTGAGTCTGCCGATCCACGAGCATGGAATGGATTTCCATCTGTTTACATTCTCTGCTACTTCCTTTCTCAGTGTTTCATAGTTCTCCCTGTAGAGGTCTTTTACCTCCTTAGTTAAGTATATTCCTAGGTACTTTAATTTCTTTGTTGCTATTGTGAAGGGAATTGAGTCCTTAATTTGTTTCTCAATTTGATTGTTGTTGGCGTATATGAATGCGTCTGATTTCTGTGTATTGATTTTGTATCCTGAGACTTTACTAAATTCATTTATCAGTTCCAGGAGTTTCTTGGTTGAATCTTTGGGATTTTCTAAATATAATATCATATCATCAGCAAACAGTGAAAGTTTGATCTCCTCTGCCCCTATTTGGATACCTTTAATTCCACTTTCCTGTCTGATTGCTGTAGCCAGGACTTCCAGTACTATGTTGAATAGAAGTGGAGATAGTGGGCAGCCTTGTCTGGTTCCAGTTCTAAGTGGGAATGCTTTCAATTTTTCCCCATTCAGTATGATGTTGGCTATGGGTCTGTCATATATGGCTTGTATCATTTTTAGGTATGTCCCTTCTATGCCTATTTTATTAAGTGTTCGTATCATG
>VSMD01107852.1:0-23999 GCA_008750895.1 Mirza zaza | reverse complement strand
GAACGCCACCTGGGCTGGGCGCACGGCCTCCCTTTGGGGGGAGGGTTGCCCTCTAGGATGCTGATCTGCCCCTGAAGGCACACACACCTCAGCAGGCTGTTCACATATATCCCTTCTGTGCCCCGGGCAATGCGAGGCCTCGGTGCCCGGGATGTGGTCTGCAGGTCTGACCTCTGGGTCCCAGAGTTCAAACTTTGTCCCCACCAGGGAGACGCGTGCCTGTCCCAATTCACCCACAGGGAGCCCAAGCTGGGTCTATGTCTCTCAACCTCAGGTTCTGCCCGGTTCTCCTGGGATCACCGTGCCAGCAGCACCTGGGAGGGCTGGCGGGCAGAGAGCTCACAGTCTGAGTTCCCCTTAGTCAGCTGTTATAGGGCCTCTAAAGGGAAGGTCCCGTTCCCTGGAGGTGCCTCCAGCTGGTGTCTATATTGTCTCTCTGTCTCTCTGGGTAGCCGCGGGTAGGGTCGGGGGAGGGGAGGAGGAGACAATATGGCGTCTGCCCCGCAGCTCGGGTCTGTGCACACGGAGGTGCCTGAGGGAGTTGGAAGCCTGGCGCTGTGTCCGCTACTGGCTTACCGCTCACTGGCGGCGGTTGTCGCTGGGCTGGTGTCCGCAGGTCCCTCCGCTTGCTGGGGAGCCCACCAGCAGTCCGGGATGCAGGGGAGGGGAAACGGCAGATCCACCTACCCTTCCCGCTGGTCTCCGGGCTGCTCCGGGGGTCCCAGCCTCCAGTTCTCCGCGACCTCCTCCCGTGGAGTCTCCCATGGTCTCAGGTACTCTTCCTGCCGACCCTCATCCGATGTAGGCTCGTCTTCTTGCTTCTTTCTTCTAATTTCTGCTAGAATCTGTCTTTTCTTCAGAGACACTCTGTCTGGCGGTGTTTCTCATCCGCCATCTTCGCAAATTTTCCGCAGAAACTTTTTAGTTTGATACCATCTCATTTTTCTATTTGTTGTTGTTGTTGCCTATGCTGTTGGGATCATAAACAAAAACATCCTTTCCCAAATTAATGTCAAGAAGATTTTACCCTATGTTTTTTTCTAGTAGTTTTACAGCTACATATCTTACATTTAAATTTTGTATCCATTTTAAGTTGACTTTTATTCTTGGTATGGGATAAGGATCCAATTTCATTCTTCTACATGTGAATATACAGTGTTTTCAACACCATTTATTGAAGAGTCTATCCTTTCCCCATTTTGTGTTTTGGCATCTTTGTCTAAATCAATTGACTACAAATGCATGGATTTATTTTGGGTGATCTATTCTGCCTCACGTGTCTGTTTTTATGCCAGCATCATGTTATTTTGATTACTATAATGTTATATTATATATTGAAATCAGGTGGTAAAATGCCTCTAGCTTGTTATTTTGCTCAAGATTTCTTTGGTTATTCAGGATCTTTTTTGGGTTCATATAAATTCTAGGATTATTTTTCTGTAGTTACCTGGAATTTAAAATTAGTAGTTTGATTTCAACTGTTAAACTTTTTGACTTGCTTCTTTACAGAAAAATATTTTTACAGTTGTATAATGAAAATCAAATAGGAAACTATATTTGGCACCTGAATTCACATTACTATTAAGTTTTTAGAAATCTGTCTCAGAAATATATGTGCATAGAAATGAGAGGAAGCAGGACAGGGATGCTTCCAGAGCTTTGATTTCTTGGTCTCTCCTAGAACAATACTCTGAAGAAGCATTTCCTTTTTTCTCTCACAATTCATCTTTTTTTCTCCTTTTTCTTTGATCTGTCTCTATTTTTTTTTTTTTTTTTTTGTTTCACTCTAGTCATTGCCCAAAGATGATAGATGAGTGTGGAGTGAAAGCAAGACAAGATTGGAAAAATCATTGTTTCATTGTTTTATTAAACTCAGTTTTCTCATGAAAGCCTGTTCCATAATTAAATGACCATGAAAACTGGTAATTTTTTTAAGTAAAATATCTTTCCTGGCTCATTTGAAAGTTGCACTGTTCAATGATGTGGCTTCATCTGAAACCTGGAAATAATTGAACTTTCCTAAGTGAATCTCATCACTACAGATTTTTAGCACACTATCAATGTCAGAGAGATTTGAATAGACTGGGATAAGCCCTGCGTAAATGTTAGAACGTTACAAATCTGTCATACCTCTTTCTGTTCTGTTTAAGAATTTGAAAATAGGAGTCCTGCTATGTTTTGATAAATCATTTCCCTGCAGGGAGTTTACTCAGCTGATGTCAATCTCCTGCTTGCCTTTCAATTTCCTACCGTGCACCTATCAAGGGTCATCTTCAGGGCTATTGGTAACCCAGCGGCAGGCAGTCTTCCAGTCTTCTCCCCTCTCCACTGCTGTTTCTGAGCCTTCTGGTGTGGAACTGACTTTGCAGGCTCTTCACTAACCTCTGCACGACTTTCACACCAGCTCTCCACTCGCTTTCACACCAGGAGTGGATCTAACTCTCACACTAAAATGGGAAGCTGTATTTAGTTTATATTGCCACAGAATATAGCTCAAGTTCTTAAAATATTTATTACTTTTGGGGTACTTAAATGTTTAAAGCATGTAGGCATTGTTACTAATTTTTCTTGGTGGTTGGTAATCAACCACCAGGGTTAATATTCTTATACTCGTTTTTATTTCAAACACATTTATTTTGTTAATGCGCCAAAACATAATTGTATTACACTTTAAAAATTCGTATGTCTTTATGTGCACGTAGGAAATAGTTTTTGCAAAAATAAAAACTATAGGAACAGATGATATGTCATACTTTTTGCTTTTTATATTTGCATAAAAAGCAGATTTTTATACCCCTCTAAGAAGTAGTTGAAAAAAACTTTACCCTTTTATAATCAGCTTTGATCATTGTGCTTGGCATTTAGCTTGAACACTATACTAAGATCATAATAATAGCAATCATAACAAACCTTTTATTAAGTTTAATGTATGCTAGTTATTCATACAAACACTTTCCATATATTTACTCATTTATTACTAATTAACAAACCAGTTAGGTAATTACTATTTATTATTCTCATTTCACAGATGAGGAAACTGAGGTACAATATATTTTGTGACTTGCCTAAGGTCGTTAAGTTGGTAAAAAAATAGCTGGATTCAATCCCAGATAGTCTGGCTTCAGAGCCTGCCACTTAAACACCACTTTATACTGCTTCTCTGTTGAAAAATAAAAGATTTCTGCGTTGGACAGTATTAAAAATTTATGATTTGGGTAAATTTTCTAACTTCTATGTTTCTAAAATATGAGTCAGCCATATTCTTGGGGAGCAGAGTTCTTAAAGACTTAACATGTCATGATAAATCTGAGTCTTTGTAAGGTTGTGAAATGTTTCCATCCATAAGCCAGAAAATTAAATGCTTAGTTTGATTAACATTTCTATAAAAGCAGAAAGATTTGCTAAGGAAGCATTTTTAAGGTTAGCATTTTGGTTTGAATTTATGCATAAAATTTTCTAACCATATATCTAGTATATTTTTATCTTTTTCAAGTAGAACCATTAAAAAGTTATTTGATATAATACAAGGTCAAAATATGCTGACCAAAAAACCATTGGTCATTTCATACACATGTTATTGACAATAATAACTATTTAAATAATATTCTGTAACCTAAATGTTAAGCAAAATGGATAGCAATATATATTTGAACCTAAACTGAAAGTGAAATATATCTGTTTGTCAAGATGAGGTTTTTAAATTTAAATTCAAATTTGTAAGTCATAATTGCTTATGAGAAGTGCAACGAAGTACAAATAAAATGAATAATTTATGGTTAGTGCCAATGCAGTTAATGAAAATGTCTGAAGCAAAGTGTTTAAATCATAACTAATACTGCTGATCTCATGGCCTTCACCTTTGCTTTTGAAAATGGATAAACACCATCTCCTGGAATGGGCTCCCTAGACATTATTCTTCTGAAGATGAGGCCCTGGATTGTGTGGGTGGCACCTCTAGAATTTCTGGGACATTGGCTGTCACAGACTGCTCCCCACGGAAGTACTGGGAATGTCATCATTCTACTGGACCTTGCTCAGGATATTCTAAGTATTTAACAGTGTGGGTGAAAACAACCAAATATATCTAGTGGGAAAATATCCAAGAAAATATAAAAAGATACTTGGTTTCATAAAGCAGTAAATTTGGTCTTTTATTCCTAGCATGTGTTTGCAATTTTTTTTTTTTAAGAATCAAATCCATATGGAAAGCTTCATGGAATGAACAATAATGGGCAATTGTCAGACTCAGGCAGGACCCTGACTTCTTGGCTGGGTACTTATTTATTTATTAGGCTGGATATTCTGTTCTCTTGCTGCTGAAACTGCCTCTAAAAGTAAATTCCATTTACACCTTCACGTGGTAGATGTCAGCATGGCAGGAGAGAAATAGTTGTCAGAGTTCAAGGAGCATACTAATGTTTCTTCACATCATATGAAAATTGTATGAGGATGTCACAGATTGTATGTTCATAAGTACATATGTCATCACTTTCACATGAAAGTAAAATACGTCTTGCCTCCAACACAACAGAAATGAAAGTCTAATGCGTAGTTTGCCGTCTACTCTGTTACTCAGGGCTTTCTATAAAACAAGCTCTCTAAACCACTGTTTTCACCTGAATAATTTATTATTTAATTTATTTTTTTAATTTAATTTTTAAATTTAATTTTTAATTTTTTAATTTATTTTTAATTTTCATAATAGCCCTATAATATAGGGTCTAATAAGCCTTTTTTAAAGACCGGGAAGCTAAGTGTAAAGTCTCATATCTAGTAATCAGTAGAATCAGAAAGTAAATCCTAGTTATTATTGAAATAATTATAACCTTAAAAATTAATTACTATTTATCACCTTTTTAAAATGTAAGAAAAGCTTTCATTTTATTACTTACTCCACCTTCTTAGTGAGAATAGTTTATTTAGTTGGGATGAAGTCTTTTAGGAAATCCACCTCCCCATGAAATATGGCCTCACAGAGTGACAGCACACGGACAGTTGTCACTAAATTCCAGAACCTGATTCACAGTTCTGCAGGTCTTATGATTGAAATTTATCATAAAACAAAGTGGATCAGCTTTTTGAGACCTATTGAGGCTGTTGACATTCACAAGAGGCTGAGATGTACAATACAATTTTGAATTATTCATTTACAATTAGAAATACTATCAAGCAGACCAGAAATTTTATGTCCATTATTCTCTGCATTTTCTCCTTGTAGAAAAAATCTACAAATTACAGTCCAAAATTTGTTTCATGACAATGTAGTCAAGTCAATGATAATAGAGAGAGCAACTACAATGCTCTAAGCATTGTAAAAAGCTGCATTTTGCTAAGCTTTATATTTAGGTTATTTCATTTAATTCTCACAATGTTATGTGAACATCTACTTTATAGATGAGGAATAAGAGATTCAGAGAGTTTAAGTAACTTCCCCACGTTTACACAGCTGCTAAGGATCAGAGCCAAAATTTAGACCTAAATTTATCTAACTTCAGAGCAAGAATATCTTAATCATGACCCCGTGGCTGTCTCCCGAATATGATATAAGCTCCTTGAAGGCAGGGAGAGTCTTCCCCACACTTTAAACTCATCCTCTGTGCCTCATTCTAATTCTCACATCCATCCTGTGACATACTCTCATAATCATTTTACAGAAAAGATAACAAAAGTTCAGATATGAAATCTAAAGTCACATATCTAACTAGTAGCGAGATTGGAGAGAACTTAATCCCTGACTTTGAAGTTAGCAGTCATTCTCTTGCCGGAGGCTACCATTCCAGCCAGGCAGCCTTGTCAGATGGTAATGACAGCCCTCTTCATATGCCAGGCATGCTCTAGAACTTTATGTGTACTAACTAATTTAAACTTCATGGGAATCCTATGATTACGGGTCTATTAGTATCCACAGTGTGTGGTTAAGTAAACTTTGTCAGAGAGAAGTTAAGTAATTTGCCGAGAGTCACACAACTAGCAAGTGGGGCTCCTGGGATATAAACCAGGCAGTCTTTCTCCAGAGCCCTACACTCTACTGCCTGTTGAATGATCTTAACAGGAATACTGCCTGTTGAATGATCTTAATAGGAAATGACAAATACTTTGATGGCCTGATGCATTCAATTTCACTCCAGAGATATTTTATCCATGGGCAGCAGATACCTCCCTTATACAGGGATACGAAAAATGAAACAAAAGAAATGTATTACTGAAGAGCATAGTCATTTTTGCTGTTATGGTTGTTGCTGTTGTTTAAAATATTATTAGTACAGATGGTGTACCAAGAAGATGCTTGGATTAAAGCTTGACTAGCTACTCTAATTCCAGTCTTGCTTCTTTAAGACTCAATCCCCATCACTTTACCAGAATTCGAATTTGAGTATGCATAAAAAGGATACTGTGTGGCAAAAGAAAGAGAGAGAGAGAGAGAGAGAGAAAGAAAGAAAGAAAGAGAAAAGCATATGTATGAAGAGCTACATGTGGAAATCATGAAAACATGATAATGTCTGGGTGGGATTCATAGGGAGCAGAACAGGAATGGTGCCATGATAGGATGTACTTTAGGGAACCAGGGGAAGCTGAACACAAGACTCAACGTATTCTTGTTGTAAAACCGACTTAGAGGTAAGACATACTAGTGACTGGGGACTTCTACTGTTCATTCATGAGAACATTCTGTGAAACTAGATATTTTGATTAATTCTAAACTCAACAAGGGCAGCTGTCACTAGATCTAACTCCTACCAACAGAGAAGAATATATTAAAGAAGGAAAAATACCAGGGACTCCAGAAAAAAACTGATCATGTTATCCTGTAGTTAGAGTGGGCCAGGCAAAGGATCACACTGAGTTGGAAATTGCTAGATGTTAAAAATCCACATTTCAGAAAGCTTAGAGAAAGTATGGTAAGGAGTTCAGAATTAATAAAATAAAGATGCCACAAAATAAAAAGAAAACTGTCAAAAATGGACTTCAGACTCTGCAATCACAGATGATGCTGATGAAGAAGAGAGTGTTGGGATATCTAAAGAGATCACTGAAGCTGTCCAAGGAGCTTGAGATAAATGTGACAGCACAGAAGTGGTATATAAGTAAGAACGATAATAGAAAAATAATATAGACAACTAAGAGCATTGTCAGTGAGTTTCAAGCAGGAGTGTAATTGAGAAAAATTCTAAAGTATTTTAAAAATTGTGCTTCAATCAAGAAGAATAACAAAAAGAGGAAGGCCTGCTGCTTGGGGCTGAGGATGACATATTAACAGATGACCAAAAGAAGGCAGTAGGCACTTCTCTACTCCATTTGGCTTTCTTATTTAGACAGGAAAGAAGATAACCTCAACTGTAGAAATAAAATGAATCCCACTTATAAGAATATACACCCGTCAGATCAGTTTGATTGCACCCTGTAATATTTTGAGCACTGGAAATTGATATTGTTGAATTATTATTGGTTTATTCATGTTACTGAAAATATATGTGTGTATATATATGTGTGTGTATGTGTGTATACATATACACGCACACATACACACACACAAACCAGGCACTATATGAAGTACTTTTCAGTTATCAACTTATTTCCATTTTAAAGCAACTCTACAAGGTTGATGAAATGATCTTCTCACAGTTATAAAAGACAGAAGATAGATGTTAAATATTAATACAAGGGCATCTTCAGTCCCAAGTTCTACCTGTCCAGTTATATTAAGCTTTCTAAAAGAGGTTATTAGGCACAAATTATTTTTGTTGACCTCATGTTGTACTGTGGATCCATACTTATTGTTTATAATTTGTTCATAATCTAATTTGCATTAATCAGTTGAAGAATCTTATGCTATTTAGACATTAATTTGACTAATTTTTCTTTTTCTTTTCTTTTTTTTTTTTTTTTGAGACAGAGTCTCACTTTGTTGTCCAGGCTAGAGTGACTGCCATGGTGTCAACCTGGCTCATAGCAACCTCAAACTCCTAGGCTCAAGTGATCCTACTGCCTCAGCCTCCTGAGTAGCTGGGACTACAGGCATGCGGCACCATGCCTGGCTAATTTTTTCTATATATATTGGTTGACCAATTAATTTCTTTCTATTTATAGTAGAGATGGGGTCTTGCTCTTCCTCAGGCTGGTTTCGAACTCCTGACCTTGAGCAGTCTGCCCACCTCGGCATCCCAGAGAGCTAGGATTATAGGCGTGAGCCACTGCGCCCGGCCTAATTTGACTAATTTTTGAGACACACAGATTATGGCTTGAAAGTTGGGAATGGCAGAATCATCAGGCTGCAGAAAGGACTGAATATAAGATGAAACATAATAGGAAGAGAAAAAAACTTTATTTTTTGAGGAAAAGGATTGCTTAAGGATGGAATAGAGAAGGCTAAGAGTCTCCAAAAGACTAAGATTATGCATTACCGACCTTCTGTGTCACCATTATCTTATACAGTTAGGGTGATTTATGGCTCAAATGTTAAGACTTCCAAAAATTTAATGTGATCTTAAACTACACTAAAATAGCTATAGAGTTCAGATTATTTACCATCTGGTGGGGTTTATCTATACATATATGTCTTCAATAAAGACCTACAAAGTAACACTAGACTTCCTGTGTTCAAGACCCAAATGCCTACTGAACGTCTTTGCCTGGTTGCCCCTGGGTGTATAAAACTGAGTTTATTTTTTAATTTCCAAAAAATAGATCTATTTTTTCTAGTATATCTTACATTTATCAATCAAGATAGACTGTGTTATTCTACTGTGACCAACATGTGAAAACCTCCCTGGCTTACCACAAACAAAAATTTCTTGCTCGTTCTTTATGAGATAGTCTTGGGAGAGTGGCCTCTGCTCCCTCTCATTCATATTCTTGTTCCTGAATCTGGACTGTTTCCATTACTTATTACTATGTAATAAACCATCCCAACACTTAGTGGCTTGACACAACAGCGCTACTATTAAGTCTCAGGGTTCTATGGGTTGAATGGGCTTGGTGGGTGAGTCTTCCACTTCACGTGATATCTGCTGGGGCTGCAGTCACCTGGGACCTTGGTTGGGCTGGAAAATCCAACATGGGTCACTTACAAGACTGCAAGACTGACAGTGAATGCTGAATATTGGCTGGGAGCTCCAGTGGGTCTGTCTGCTGGACAGTGTTGGTGGAGTCCATTTATGTGGCGTGGTTTCTCACAGCATGACAGCAGGGTTTGTAGAGTTCATGTCCCAAGAGCAAGTGTTCCAAAAGCGAGGAAGTGGAACATGCCAATCCACTTTAAGAATATACCTGAAATTGGCACAACATCATTTCTGCTGCATTGTCTTAGCTAAGCAGCCAATCCTGTGATTCATGGAGTGGAAAAATAAACTCCATCTCAATCAGGAGAGCTAAAAGAATTTGTCCCTTCTTAGTTCATAAACTGAAAGAGCAGTCACTGTCTAGAACTTGCTTATAATTTCGACAGTTTATAAAAGAGAAAGCCATGTAGGCCCTCGCATCAGCAAAGACATTTTCATCCTGAAAGTGACACATTTTGTTTCAATTCACAATTCCTTGGCTGAAATTGGTCCAATAGCTGCACTCAACCACAGCACACAAGAAAGTATGATCCTACTTATGCATCTTGAGAGGACAGGAACAAAATATTTGCTAAAGGGCACTAATGATAACCGCACCACATCCCATCTTGGTAAATGGACTTATTGTCTGCCTATAGATTCAAGACGTAAACCTTAGATTTGTCACTTTTTATTATTATAACCACAACCAAGATGTGACCACATCCATCCATTGCATCTCTTGCCTATGGCTCCAATTTGTTTCCTCCCCTGCGATTCCACGGCTGCCCTCACTAACCATTGCCCAGATCACAAGTATTTGCTTGTCTCCCTTCCTTTAGGTAGGCTTATTTCTAATTATTTTCAAACCAGATTCATAAAGAAACAGCTTTGTAAAATGCAAACAATCATTTAATAAAACGCATAAAAGCATAAACATAAAACGTAGAGAAAATGCAAACTCACCTGTTTACTATCTTTCATTGATTCCACACATATTAATATTTATTGAGCACTTCCTGTGGACAGGGTTCCACACTTCTTGCCAACCCAAATTTTACAATTTTAATTTTATCTCTCTGCCAGCCTTATCAAATTTAAAACCTTTAATATGATTCATAAAATATTTAAAAACAAGGGCCCTGGCCCACTTCTCCAGCTTCATTTTAGGATAAGCAGTTTTATTTCTTACTGTTCTTGTTGATTTGGCTTAGTTCTTTTACGTGCCTTTTTTCTCTCAAAGGATAAATTTGGTTTTAATTATTAATTCTACTTTAAGAACCACTAATTTGTTGGTTTCTGCTTTTATTATCATTTGCTTCTTTTAGGGAAATTGCTTTTATGATCCTTTTTCTAAGTTATTGAATTGAATGCTTAGTTCATTTATTTTTATTCTTACTCTCCTAATCATAAAGGCTTTTAAGGAAATGAATTTAACAGTTGTGAAAACTTTGGCTGCCCCTCATATTTTTATATGTTGTATATTCATTTTAATTATGTACAAAATTGTCTATAATTGCATTTTATTACAAAATAGCATGTGTAAATGGGGGAAAAAAAAGTAGTGCAAGAAAGAAAATCACTGAAATGACATTTCTAAAACTTTGATATATATTCTTCCTGATCTACCTTTGTTCATATTTTTGAGCAATTTCTTTTCATTATATATTGTTTATTTTATTATAAGGATACACCATATTTTATTTACCTCTGATTCTAAGGTATTATAATTTTTAATTAATAAAAATAGTTTTG
Source organism: Mirza zaza (assembly GCA_008750895.1). Taxonomy (NCBI): domain Eukaryota; kingdom Metazoa; phylum Chordata; class Mammalia; order Primates; family Cheirogaleidae; genus Mirza; species Mirza zaza. Next base: position 13,206 of record VSMD01107852.1, on the reverse strand, counting down.
AAAATCTATATTTATATTCTTATATGGGCAGTTATCAAATTATTTTTATAAGATATGTTCTTATATCTAGAATTTGGGGATCACATAATATTTAAGTCTGAAGGTTTTTGAAATCAAATAACCATTTTCTCTCTTATAGGTTATAACAATTTACTCATCCACTAGCAAAGAATGAAAATGTCTCTTTTTCACCTCATATCAAACTGTTATTATTATGTTTAATTTTTACCAATTCAAAAGTTAAGGAAAGTATACTAATATTGCCTCAATATGCATTTCTTTGATTACTAATGCCACTGAGTATTTTGCCTTAGTTAATTATTTGTTTGGTTACTTATGCATATTTTTCTTCTTAACTTGAGGGGACTCTTTATACATTAAAAAAAATCTGTGTACCATATATTTTGAAACTATTCCCAATTTTTCATTTATCTTTAAATTCTTCCTATGTTGTTTTTTGGGATACTTTTGAATTTTTTATGTTAACTTATTAATCTTTCTTTTTATAGTTTCTGCTCTGGTTATAACATTTATTTACTTACATATTTATTCATTTATAAAGACAAGGTCTCACTCTGTTGCCCAGGTTGGAGTGCAGTGCATAATCATAGCTCACTGGGCTCAAGTGATCCTTCATCCTCAGCTTGTAGCTGAGACTACAAGCGAGCACCACGACTCTGGGTAATTTTTTAATTTTTTTGTAGAGGCAGAGTCTTGCTACATTTCCCAGGCTGGCCTCCCAAAGTGCTGGGATCACTAGCATGACCCATTGCACCCTGCCTGGCTGTTGTATTTAGAAAGGTCTTCCTTTTGGTTTCCAAGTTTATATAAATATAATCTTTTATTCTTCTGTACCAAAATGGCTTTTTATTAAAGTGATCTTTAAATATTTAAAATACCTTGATTATGTCTAATACAGGTATAAAGTAGGAAGGTAACTTTATATTATTTGTCAAAATTTAGTTGCTGAAATATCATTTACTGAATAATCCATTCTTTCACACCTTTTATATAATGAAATTTTCATTTTTGTGTTTGTGCATTCTATTTTGTTTTATTAATCTATTTTGACACAAATAATGCAAAGTTTTTATTATAGAAACTTAATATAATTACAACATTGGTAACATTCAATACTTTTAAATTTTTTTATTATCATTCATTTTTATTCTAGAGGAGTTTTAGAATTATTTAATGATGATTACAGAAAGTTCTTTTAGATCTTTCAACTGGACTTATATGAAATTTTAGATCAATTTTAGATAAGAATGACATCTTCAAAGTATTTCTTCTTCTAAGTTAAAAAGAAGTCTCTAACATTCTGAGTATTCCTGGTAGGCAATTATATCCTCAATAAGAAATGATGATTTTGTTCCTATTTTAAATATTTTTTACGTTTTTTAAATCAAAAATTATTAGCTATTACTTTTAAAATATTAAATAACAGTACCAAAATAGACTTTCTTGTCTTGTTGCTGATTTCAATGAGAATTGCTTCTGCATAAAAGTGATCATTTATTTTAAATTGTTACATTTTAGTAAGTTATGAGATTATACTTACATTTTATATTGAAATACATTTTATATTACATTTTATATTTAAGAAAAGATTAGATTACATTATATTAAATTCTCCTTCAGTATCTACTCAGATAAGTTTTTCCCCTTTGATCTAGTAATGAATCATCTCTGGAATAAATAAGATTTAGTTACACTATTATTTTAAAAAGTAATATTGAGTTCAATATGCTACTAGTATTAATATGGAGATTAATTTTCTGTGTTGTGCTATTTTTGTCAGAGTTTGTTGTCTGCTTTATGTTGGCTGTATTTAAAAATTAGGAAGAATATTAGCTATAAACCATAATAATGCTGTGTCAGAGACCATCCCTAAAGTAGTAGTAGTTGAAAACAACCACCATTTATTATTTCTCATGAGTCTGTGGTTGATTGGTTGGTTCCACTGATCTAGATCCAGTTTGGCTTATCTCAGCTAGGCTTGCTCATTATCTGTGGTCAGCTGGCAGGTCACCCGACTGAGACCTGATCTGAAACAACTCATCTCTCTTTCATGTGTCTCTTGCATCTCATCAATGGTCTTCTCTAGGCATATGCTCGTGGTGGCATCAGAGCTCCAAGAGAGAAATTTGAATCATGCATGTGCCTTTTAAAGCTTCTACCTGAATTAAGTTTGATACTATTCCACTTGCTGAACAAACAGCATAGCCAAGCCCAAAGTCAGCATGGGAGGTCTTACAGAGGAGCATGGATACAGAGAAGTGTAAAAGGTTGGGGCCAATAGTACAGTCAAACCTCCATTGGGAGGATCACTTCTTTTCTATTCTCTGCAATCTTTTACATGATACCAGAATTATCTGCCTTTAAAGTTGTGATTAATTTATTTCCTAAAAGCTGGTGTTTTTTTCTTTCATTTTTCATGTGTCTGATAATGTTTGAATGAAAGACATTATGTAAGGACAGTAGAGACTGAAGTAAGTCGTAATAATACCTAGAAAGGGGTATGTCTCTTCTTCTGCTGGGCTTTACTGTGGGATTTTAAGTCAATTCAGTCAAGAGTTAGTGTCAATTTAGACTATTGCTTTTTACACCCATTTCGCCACAGTTCTCAAGTCCTCTAATGAAATTGTTTTTTTGATTTTTTTTATTTTAGCATATTATGGGGGTACAAATGTTAAGGTTACATATATTGCCCATCTCCTCCCTCCCCCTTGAGTCAGAGCTTCAAGTGTGACCATCCCCCAAACATTGCACATCTCATTCATTATATTTGTATACCCATCCCCTCATCCCCCATCCCACCTACCTGACACCCGATAAATGTTCTTCCTATATGTCCACTTAGGTGTTGATCCGTTAATACCAATTTGCTGGTGAGTACATGTGGTTCTTGTTTTTCCATTCTTGAGATACTTCCAGCTCTATCCAGGAAAATACAAGAGGTGCTATATCACCATTGTTTCTTAAAGCTGAGTAGTACTCCATGGATTACATATACCACATTTTATTAATCCACTTATGTATTGATGGTCACTTGGGTTGTTTCCATAACTTTGCAATTGTGAATTGTGCTGCTATAAACATTCTAGTGCAGGTGTCTTTTTTGTAGAGTGTTATTTGATCTTTTGGGTAGATGCTCAGCAGTGGAATTACTGAATCAAATGGTAGATACACTTGTATCGCTTTACGATATCTCCATATTGCTTTCCACAGAGGTTGAACTAGTTTGCCCACAAGCAGTGTAGGAGCATTCTTGTCTCTCCACATCCACGCCAACATCTAGTGAAATCTTATGCTTAGGTTAGGGGTTGGGTCACGAGAATGTCTCCATGTTCCTCAATATTAGGTTTTCCTGTGCTTCACTGAATATATTTTTTATATTATTGCCTGTCCTTCAATAGTAGGGAGCTGGTACTTGTTATTCAACACTGTTAGTCTTCTAGTGGAGAGTTGGGGGTTGGTTCCTAGGCTTAGGCAGGCAGTATGTCCCTGGATTAAGGATGTGCTTTCTCAGGGATGCTGCTCATTCTCGTGGCAGTCAAAGTTTGCCTTAAATATTTGGCAGACGTTAGATTAGGGAGAGTTTTTATTCTTTCTGGAAAGGATGTATTTTTCCCTTTCCCAGTTTCAGTGAGTTTTCCACCTGTGCCCTCAGACAACAGGATTTACTAGCCCTCCCACAGTGGTTTAAAGCTTTTGTTCCATAAGGGATTTAGGGAAGAAAGATCTAAGTGAGATTTTTGCCCATTTCCCATAACAGAAGCTGCTCCTCTTCTCAGGCCTGTATCACTGACAGAAGTTTTCTCTGATCTCCCACTCTGCCTTCAGTCTTCCTCATAAAACATGGTGAGGTCTGGAAAAAGAGCCTGCAAGTTGAGTGCAAAGTGCGTTTGCGCTTGTGGCTCCCAGCAGTTCTCCACTCTTGTGAGTAGATTCCTACGCAATACTCTCACCCAGGTTCTAGACTTTTACGCAAGCCCACACTTGGGTTAGGCAATTTATTTTAAAAATTAGCAAAAATGCAGCAATCCCACTACTAGGTATTTACTCAAAGGGAAAAAAGACATTTTATAATAAAGACATCTGCATCCAGATGTTTATAGCTGCACAATTCACAATTGCAAGGATGTGGAAACAATTCAAGTGCCCATCAATACATGAGTGGATTAATGAAATGTAGTATATATATACCATGGAGTTCTACTCAGCCATAAACAACACTGGGGAACTAATACCTCTGGTATTATCCTGGGTGGAGCTAGAGCCCATTTTTTTTAAGTGAAGTATCACAAAAATGGAAAAACAAGCACCACGTGTACTCACCATTAAATTGGCACTAACTGATCAACACTTATGTGCACATATGGAAGCAACATTTATCAGGTGTCAGGGAGATGGGAGAGGGGAAGAAGGGATGGGTAAATTCACACCTAATGAATGAGGTATGCACTTTCTGTGCAATGGGGACGCTTGTAGCTCTGACTCTGGGGGCGCAAAGGCAATATATGTAACCAAAGAGTTTTCACTCCCATAATATTCTGAAATGAAATTTAAAACAAAGAAACAAACTACTAATACACATACAAAAATAGATGCATCTCACAGATATTATGGTTCAAATGAACCAGTTAAAAAATTATATGCTCAATGATTCCATTTATTATATATTCTAGAACAGGCAAAAGTAATCCATGGTGTAAGATAAAATCATGGCAGTATTAACCTCTGTGGGGAGTGATGCTATTGACTGAAAATGACCACATGGTAACTTTCTGAGGTGCTGGAAATGTTCTGTCTTAACAGTGTAAGCACTTGTCAAAACTCATTAAATTTTACAATTAAGCTTTGTTCAAAAAAAAAAAATTAGCAAAAATTGTCTTAGCTGCTCTTATGGTGACTTTGTGCTCCTTTTATGCTCTACTTCAGCTAAGTCAGTACTCATGTCCCTGTCTGTCATGGGAGGGGCTGTCTTTCCATACATTTCAAGCTAGGAGGTTCCTCTGCAACCTCAGCTCTCTGATGGGGTTGAGAAGAGTTATGAATTTGTCGATTAGCCAGATTTTCTTTTCTTGTGAAGAAGGGATTAATGCGCTTTCATACTTTCTACATCCTAAGCAGAGATTGAAATGTAGTTCATTTAAATCAGATTTTTCCTGTCAATGTTCTACTTGTTTTTTCTTCCTAATTCTTGTTTTGTTGTTACTTTTGTATATGTGCTTACACACTTATGTTCTTTTTGTAATGCATGTATTTAAATCCTCTTTTGTAACTTAGAACATATGAATCTTGTTTTTGACTTATCTCATGAATGTGTCTAAGTTGATTTACATATATTTAATTAATATTCCTTAATTATAAAAAACAATACCAAAACAATTATTTCGTGTCTCTCTTTATGCATGAAAAGTGAGGTACCCTTTTATTCCCTCTTAATTTCCTCACTTCTAAATCTATTTTTTGGAAAAAAACAGTAGTATATAGAAAATAATTATTTGTATATATATTTATACACATAAATATATCTATAAAATCTATTATTTTTAGGTCTAGCTTTATATATATAAGTGCTTTCAACTTCTCTTCCAATCCTTTTGTAATTTATATTTTCTATTCTTCAGTTGTGGATTTTGATTCATCTCATAGTCATATCAGCTGAATTCTCCTGCTAAAAGAAAACTAGACAAGAAATATGTGTTTTGTATTCTTGCAATTTGAGAATGTTTTCCAATTGCCTTTTCTCATGAATAACAATTTGGTATTCTTGGGCTTTTTTCCTGAAGTCTGACGACATATATATGAATTTTTTCATCTAACATTTCCTGCTAAGGAGAAGAATACTGAAGCTATCTTTGTTTAAAATCTAAAACTAGTATTATTAATATTTTTGTTTCTTCTCAGATAGTCTGGTTTTTGCACTCATATGTATGTAGAGAAATTTTTATGAATTGAGAATTAAAAAATAGTCACCAGGTTAGGTTTTAAAATAGACATTTTTAAAATTCAATTTTGCTTGTGACTTAGTGAGCCCTTTTCATATATAAACTGTCTTTCTTGGCTTAGAAAATTTTTCTTTTCTTATTTCTTGAAATATTCAATCTGTTTTTATTGACCCAGGTTCTTCTGGAAAATCTTGTCTTAGATTGCATTTCTGTCTCTACGGGTCTTATTTCTCATTATTTTTTTTCTCTATGGCTTTTTCTCTGCTTCCCAAGAGTTTGTAAAATTCATTTATTATGTAACTGATTCCATAATCCTGATATGTCATTTGCATTCTCTACTACTGCCAGTTTTTATTTTTATTCTGGAGTAGAGGTTTTTCCTTATTCTTTATTACCTTCTTTTCTTTTATTATCTCATCTTCTGTATCTTTACCTTCCTTTCAGCTTGTCTTCTCTTCTCATTCTCTACTGATGTTTCACCTCAATTTGCATTGTTTGAAGACATTAGTCAGATTATATTACAACATTTTTTAACGCAGTCAGAATATTTATATGAGGTATGTGCTACTCTGATTCCTGTTGTTTTAGGCTGCACTGAGTTTTTGCTTGTTTGTTTGTGTTTGTATAAACTATCTGGGCCCAATTGTTATTTTTGACAACAGGTAAAGAAGGCGAAGGATCCTTAGTTTCCCCCTATGGTCCGTTTAGTTAAGGTCAGCTTTTCTTTCTCAGATCTCGAGTTAAAGATCAAATTGGTATGTTTAATATCTAATCAAATTTACCATGTCTAATAGGCATTCCATGTATAGGTTTTTTGGACTGAGATTTACTAAACTTAGTTGTTCTAATTATGACAGAGCATTTATTCCACACATCATCTTGTTTTCACTGCTTATCACTCAATGACTAAGTCTTCCAAAATGAAAACCATTGTCATCTAACCCTCTCTACTTCTATATCCTTGCCATGGTTCCTGTGTTGAGTAGTAGTCTCTGAATATTTTTTTTTTTTTTTTTTTTGTAGAAAGAGAGCAACTGAGAAGGCAGCAGGATCTCCAGTTATTAATGAAGATAGGTCTTATATAGTCAGGGTAGCTTACTGCTTTTCTGGACCACAAAGCTCTTATGGCCTAAAGTTAGGCATAATAAAAGGGAATATTTTGTAAAGGGAGACTCAAAATATATCTCTAGGTTCTGTGTACTAATTTAAAATAGAATATGTATGGCTGCTAATATATATTATACTTAGAATAGTCATTATGCCCTAGTGTTAGGCATAATCAAAGAAATTAGATAATATAAAGAGAATCAAAGTTTATTTCTACTGTCCTCAGCCTAATCTGTCCCATTCAGTTATAAGTGTGGGATATGAAATATATAGCTGAAATTTATACTTTTGAATCCATCTCCAATATCAATAGTCAATACAAATTCTATGAAAATTTATCATGTATCCTTTTCTAACTTGAGTTATGGGGGCAGTGGCATGTTTTAAAAGTTTTCTGTCTATTAAAACCATTGTGGGATTTTTTAAAACAGTTATTTGGAGGAGGTATATCAGAGACAGCTAGTGTTCAGTCTCAGACCTTAACTGAAAGGAAGTCAAGTTGCATTACGGCTACTCTACTCTAAAGGAAGGCAAAGATACAAAAGATGAGATGATAAGAGGGAAAAAAAGCAAAAAGAATAAAGAAAAACATCTACTCCAGAAAAAAATTAAAATCAAAACTCACAAGGAATGTAAATGATACCTCAGGATTATTGAATCAGTTACATAAATGAATTTTAAAATTAACTCCACCAATTCATGCCGTCTTCAAAGTTCTCTCTTTGTCTTAAGTTTAATACTTTTTTCCCATCTAAAGAACTCTTTAGAAATGTTTTAAACAAAAATGACTAATTTATTTCTTAAATGTAATTGATCTTGTTGACTGAAATAAGAAATGGAACATTGTTGTGAAAATGCTACCAAATCTTTGGTTTAAGATAGCCTGAGAAAGGAAAGTATAGCCATGAGAAATAAATAGAACAAATAGGTTAATACAGAGCAAATTGTGCCAGACAAAGCCAGTTGCATTTTTGATAGCTTTAGAGCCTTAGTAAATGAACAGAGTGGAGTAGATGTAATGCATCTTGACTTCTAGCAAAGTGCTAGAGACAACACCACGTGAAATTTTGATTGCAAAATTAATTTGAGTTGGCTTGAAAAACACTGTTAAATGAAATGTAAGCTGGTTGAAAGGAAATAAAGAGAAGAGTGCTGATTAATGTCAATGAACTAATGAATTGAGTGATCTTCAGTTAAATGTCATAGGTGTGAGTCTTAAGTTGAGTTATCACTAAATGTTTTTATTGCCTGTTGGAAAAAGAATAACATAGGTTGATTGAATTAGAGCAGATAATTTATCAGGAGACACTAGTGATTACAGGAAAACTATATAAAGACATGAATTTATTTCAAAGAAAACCCAGAAAAACAATACAATTTTACTTACGAAGAGTCCATTTTTTCATAACAAAATGGAAGTGTTAATGCTTAAAGTCCTTCAAACTATGGAATTTCTCAAACTAGTTAGAAAGCATACTTAACTAATGTGTCAGTAGGCAAGAACATCATTTCAATCTAGTTAGTAGCTACATGTTATCCAATATGGTAAAGTGAGGGTGACTTCTTAGATGTGGTTGAATGTGTAGCAATTACTTATTATAATAGAAATGTTAAATATGTCTGGAAAACCAGCAACCTCTAGAAGCTCCTAGGCAGAACAAGGGAGGGAGAAAATTATGGAAAGGGAGGTAATTACATTATTAGCTATAAAAATAAATATGATGAGACTATAGATAACACATTTATTTTTTTAAAAAAATTTGGTATATCCAGATGAAATGTAGCTAAGTTAACTTTTTTCAAAGAAGGTGTTTTAATGCTAATGAAAAACTAGTTGGCTCTGAGGTAAATTAGGTTAGATTAAATTAGATTAGGTGAAATAGGAAAGAATAAAATTATTTGCTAGAAATCAAGCAATCAAAAAAACAAAAGAAGATAAGTTGGAAAGTTTGAAAGATTCCTGCTCTTTACCCACTGATAGTGAGTTGGCAGAGTTTTAGTAACTTAGAAGAAAAGGTTGATCCCATCTTTAACAAAAAGAGAAAGTTAGTTTTAGTTACGTATTCAATACATATTTATTAAATGCCATGTGTGTGCACTATTTTTGGTTTTGTGAGAGGTCCCAAACATGATTGAAACAGAGTGATTCATTTTCTGTGGCCGCCTTGACAAATTACCACAAAGCCATTGGCTTAAAGCAGCAGAAATGTGTTCTTTCACAGTCTGGAGGCCAAAAAACTAAAAATCAAGGTGTTTTTATTACCTGTTGGAAAAAGAATAACATACGATTATTGATTGAATTAGAGCAGCTAATTTATCAGGAGAAAAACTATTACAAAGACATGAATTCATTTCAGAGAAAGATCAGCAGAGCTGCACCCCCTCTGGTAGCTCTAGGGGACAATCCATTTTTTGATTTCTTTCAGCTTCTGGCAGCTGTTCAGCATTGTTTGATTGGTGGCACTATCACCCCAGTCTCTGCCTCCACAGCTATGTTGCCTCCTCCTTTTCTGTCCATCAAATTTCCCTCTACCTCACTCTTATGAAAACAGTTGTCATTGGATTTAGTGCACACTTGCACAATTTAGAATAATCCTCTCATCTCGAGATCCTTAACTTAATTACATCTGCAAAGATCCTTTTTCTCAATTAGGTAACATTTAAAAATTCTAGAAAGTAGGATTTGATATCTCCGGGTGACCATAATTTAACCTACCACAATAGCATTTTCCTCTCTCTCTCTCTCTCTCAGTCTCTCTTGGGTTTTGTTTTGGTTTTGGGGGTTTTTTTGAGACAAGGGCTCACTCTCTTGCTGAGGCTAGAGTGCAGTGGCATCTTCATAGCTCACTGCAACCTCAAACTCCTAGAAAGTGCATTTTCTTAATGGCAGCTTAAAATTATGTTTCCATCACTGCATTAATAAACACATAGGACCATCTCTTTCTTTTTCAATAAATATTTTGCAAACAGAAGAGCACCTATAACACAAGTTATTTCCACTTTAGGAAAATAGGGTGATAAAAATGTAATTCATCTATTTGTTACAGGTTAAGATCCAGATTGTCATTCTCCCAGTGCATATTCTCTTCAAGCTGCTCTCCAATTTGCCACTGAAGCCAATGGACTGTCTCTGAAACGGGCCTTAAATTATTCCTGTGTCTACTAATCCTCACTGAAATCCCCGTAGGTTAAATCCAAATAATTTATCCCAGGGCTGTTGCCTTCTAATGGATGTTCTGTTCCTAATCTTTGACCCTCCCATTCACCTTCCACACAAACAGCAGATAGGTGCTTTTGTAAAACACAGATCTTCTTGTGTTCACTACTTAATAATCTGTCTAGCTTTCAGATACATAAATGAAGACCAATCTTCTTTTAAGAGCATGCAACTCTTCTTGTAAATTGATAATCTCTGTCCTTGTTTGCAGCTTTATTACTTCACATTCCTGTCCTTACTACTTAATACTAAACACACACATATACGCACACACTTCCCTGTTCCAGTCACACGGAAGTTTTCACTCTTCCTTGAAAAATTCATATACTGCATTTGCTCATGTTATTTTTCAAGACCAGAATACTCTTTCCTCTTATTTTCTACTTTAAAATGTTCTATTAATATATTGCTATTAAAGCTTAAGTAGTCCAATAGTATACTTTCTCTATAGTTTTCCCTAATCCTTACTCTTTACCTTCATAGTTCCTTATATCTAACTCTACTGCTGTGTATATCATATTTGATAATGTTTAATTATCTACTCTGTGTGATTTATCTTTTAGACTATGACCACCTTGAAGGCAGGGCTCAGTCTCAGCTATCTTTTTATCCCCAGTTGTTGGTATGGTTCTTGGCACACAGTAGTTGCTCATAAACCTCTGATGAACGAAATTAATTCAAGTTCAAGTCTGTAATACATTTAAATGGCATGATTTATCTATATTTGTTTTATAGTCATAAATATAGTTAATGAAGTAAGGAAAATACATCCATAACCAGGAAATCATTATGTCCCATGATAAGAGAGAAACAAGCATTGAATTGTTGATTCAGAAAACATTTATTGTGTCGCTATAGGTACTGCATAAGGATTGAGAATCCCAAAATAAAATTGAAAAAAATGTATGTTTTAAGACAAAAGGCAAAAAAAAAATCGTATTTGTGGAGACTATTGGGGCTGCTTGAAGTACATCAAGGCAAAGTTTAAACAAATGAGACCCTTACTAGATTATATAATCAGGAAGCCCAAGAGGCAAACAGGTGCCAGATACAGATGCATTTAGGGGCTCAATCAATGCTGATAGGAAACTATCCTTCTTTGTCCATTGCTCAAGTCTGTTAGTCCTCTCTTTTGGCCTCCTTATCAGGCTGATTCTACCCATGTGGTGACAAAAATATATAACTCCAGGTGCTCTATTCATATTTAACAATCTCAGCAAAAAGGGTCTGACTTTTACCCAATGGTTCTAGAAAAATATCTGATGAATGAATGGAAGGCTATACTTGACCTTGTTTGGATCACTTGCCCATCTTTGAGCCAGTTACTCTGGTCAGAGGTTAAACGTGTCTGATCTTTCACAATTAGATTCACATGCCACGTAATGTTACAATTCCAACTTAAGAAAAATAAATTATATATTTTTAAAAGATGGAAGAAAATAATCTACATGTTCCATGTGCTTTCTTTTCTATTTTTCTCTGTATTGATATATACGTAATTACTGTATATTTCTTTTGTAATTAAAAAGTACTATACACTTTTTATTTTAATGTAAATATAGGAGATGGCCTCTGCCTTCAAAGCCCTCACTGTAAAAAGAAACACAAGTAAACTAAGGTAACAAGAAAATGTAAAATGACAACATGGCAGACACATAATAAATGTTAATGATCTCAAGAATGATTAATCCTCCCAAAGAATTTCAAAGAAAGTTTTCACACCTGGCAATTAAAGATTTTAAATTGAGTCTTCATGGAATATAACAACTCGAAAAGGTCTTTCCAGGAAGATGTAACCATATATGCACAAGTGACAGTGGGGATTATAATAACAATAATATTTTAATTATTATTATTCTCTTCACTGTATTCCACTGCCCTGACAACTACAATTTCCTCCATGTTGGTGTCTCATCTCTTACATTCCATGACATTATATCCTGCTTTTTCTTACTCTTCTCTACATCTTAATTCTTCCATTAATTGCTTCCTCTTTCTTTTTCTCTTTCCTTTGGGCCTTCATCATGCCTGCAAGGACACATTTAATTGACTCCTAAATGATTTCTGTGTCTCTAGTGTCTTCTCCATTGCATTTTTTATCCTGCTTCCAAACTAATCTTCCATAAATATTGCTTTCATGGTAGATATGTGCTTTAATAGCAATGGAACCAGACAGATCTTCTGTGCAATACGATAGTATATACACTACATATTAGTTAGATGACCACGGGATGGTAGTAATTTCTGAGAGCCTCACTGCTAATGCCTGATTTGTAAGTTAATTATGAAAATATGTATAAAATATGTATAACTGTCAACGAGTGCTAGCCACTCGATAGGTACATAATATTTCAGTAGATAATACTTTTTGTGGGTGCCCATATTGCTCCTCCACCCAGTGCCCCACAGCGAGCCACCGTATTCCTTATTAAGCTTGGTGGTAGACGTGGGTGTCCACTTTAAAAGACCCACTTTTTCTGATCCCAAGTCTTGAATCTATCTCATAAGCTTTCATGAGTGTTTATAATGTTTCCCTGCCTTCTGCATTCATCTTATTTCTCATCATTTCCCCACAGAAAGCATTTGCTGTCCCTTTAACCCCTTCCTCACCTCCAAACTTGCTACTATTTATCACTCTCAACCCTGTTTTTTCTTCTGCTTCTTCAAACTAGAATTTTTCTGCCATCTTCTGCTCTTATCCACTCTTTTATGGTTGTTTAAATGCCACTTTTTTTCTGTATATTTTTTAAAAAACAATCTAGAAAATAAATCTCCTTTCTCTCGTTTCTATACTGGCAAACGGTAACACGATTTGCCAATTTAATCACTTCATATTACAACGTAGTGATCATTTATATTAGGATATAGTGTAGTTTTGTATAATATGGTCTTAATTTATTTATTTATTTATTTATTTTTTATTTC
>VSMD01107850.1:0-43844 GCA_008750895.1 Mirza zaza | reverse complement strand
TCTTTTCTTAAAAAAAAAAAAAAAATCCTTACATACCAAAATGATCCCAATTAGCCGTGCTTTTCAAATAAAGAATTTACTAATCATTCCGATACAAATGACTTAGAAGCTCCTGGCAGCCTGCCACCCCAAATATCATTTTGTTTTAGCAATTGTCTTTTTTTTTAATCAAATATGCATTCTTCTCAATGCAGGAGGGATAATTATTATTAAACAGGAAATTACTTTTCATCTGGGCTAACCCAAAGGACCACACAACGCGCTTGGATGAATGGAACGTCTGGACAGTGCCTTTGTCACAGTTGCACGGTGACACAGTGAAGCACAGTGACCCTTTAATCAATATATTACCACGTTTATTAAATTTCAACCAGGCTGTATTTTTTCTTTCTTTCTTTTTTTTTTTTTTTGAGACAGAGTCTCACTTTATTGCCCAGGCTAGAGTGAGTGCCGTGGCGTCAGCCTCGCTCACAGCAACCTCCAACTCCTGGGCTCAAGCGATCCTCCTGCCTCAGCCTCCTGAGTAGCTGAGACTACAGGCATGCGCCACCATGCCCATAGTCCAGGGCATGCTGTTAATATCCAGGGCAGATTCCATGAATGTTCTGCAGGAACATTCCAGTATTAACAGTCTCATTTTCAAGTATCCAAATGCCCAGTGTGGTATCATATCAGAACTTCAGTTTCTTACCCAATTCAAGCTTTTCTCCCCAGTAGCTCAGACCTGAGACCAGGCAGGAAAGCAAGAGGGATTTGTTCTTTCCCTCTTTGTTCCGTCTCCTCTTTTAACCACTTTCTGTTACCTCTGGAGCCCACAGGATTGCAGTGGGGGGAGGTAGAAGAGCTTGTGGAAGGGAACAATATGGTTTTACTGAATTGGTGACATAAAATCTCAAACATGGGCTCCTCTTTCGGGCCAGTTTCGTGGGTTTTTTGGAGACTCACTGCTCCGTTCCCATGGCAACATGAGGGACTTCTGATGGTGCCCTGTTTCCTTAGTTAATGCACTCTGTCACTGCCTGCTTATGTGTCCCCTCCTGGCCTGCCCTGGTGGCACAGCCCATACTGCCGCCCTCTGCCACACTCTCCCTCAGAGTGGGGTTCTTCAAAGAGATTGAAACAAGGCCAGCAGTGCCACGCTTGTGGCTCACAGCCCACTCTGCCTACTTAGCCATGAGGATGGCCCCATAGCCTCTCACCTTTAGGTTTTTCCACATAGCCCTTCTAGAACGTTGCCATTATGCTTCCGTGGGTGCCATTTTGCCATTAAAAAAAAATCTCGTGGAAGACTGTAAAGAATGTTAATCTATGGGTCTTAAATCCCTAAAGAGGTACATTTGTGGTCCAAAGGAGGTTTCCAGAATACAGAATGGTTTTATGTTTCTAAGAAACTGATACTAAGTCTGCTAGCATAATGGCTGGGTACGTGGCATCCAATTCAGTTGGTTAGAGCAACTGAGCACCTACTAATTTCCAGGCACTCCTTCAAGGGTTAACACACTAAATCTGTACCCCCATAATATGCTGAAAAAAATAAATAAATAAAATAAAAATATAGACAAAGGCAAAAAAAGAGTTAACACACTAAAATTGCTATGCATTAATGATAAAAGTACTATTAGAAACTCTGTTAGGTGACATTTTCATTCTTTTCCCAGTGGGGGAAAAAAGGCATCACACAGAACATTAATCTTGTGGTTTTTAAATCCCAAGGTTGTTCGTGGGCAGGACTGAAGCACATTCCCAGAATGTGGAGTGACTAGATAGGGCACAGGGTGGCTCTCATCCTGCCAGGGCCACTCGACATTTGGGCTACTCGACATTTGTTATCTCTTCAAAGTCAGTTCAACGTAATAGAAGTCCTTGAGTAGATATCAAACCCCAAGCACTTGGCAAGGAGGTTGAAACCGTCGTTCCGTGCTGCAATGAGACATCTCTTGCACTAAACATTCCTTAACATTTGCAGATTCAACTACAGGGAAAATGACCGTGGGATCCCATTACGAATTTTGCTTTCTATTGTCCTGGTTAAAGGGACTTCACCAGACAAGCTAGTGTCAGTGCCTGCCTTGCCGTCAACCTCTTTGAAGGCACCCTTACACTTGGGTTGCACTTTCGAGCCCTGTGGGACTCCACCGCTCTGCTCAAGGGTGACTGAAACTGATCTGTGAGCTGGACAGTGCCCTGGGTCATGATTTAGTACCAAGAATTACAGAGTTATGTCAGTTAGATTCTTCCCCAAGGGTACCCAACCAACTTCGTTTCCAAAGAATCAAAACCTAAATGATCTTTTAGCCTCAACTTGTTCAAAAGCTGAAAAGGGTATGGGGTCTTGGGATGGGGGAACCGTCAGAGCTCATCCCTGCCCATAACCATGCAAGGGTGAATTATACCAAAAATATATAACTCCTAAGCCTGGGAACTTATTATTATTAAGAGTAAAATACAAATGATAAACAAGGAAGTGTTGGAATCTGAAATTTATCATCTCTGTTCTTTGACCCAAGAAAAATACTTCTAGGAATGGATCCTAAGGAAACAATTGAACAAATACCAAAAGATGTATATAGACTAGAGGGTCATCAAAAGCAACAGCAGTTTTCATAAGAAAGGAATAAACTTCAACCTAAATCAGTAACAGATTGGATAAACAAAGTACATTTTAATATAGTGAAATATCCACCTACATATTATTATAGAAAGAAGCCAATGATAGATTTAGCCAAAAAAATGTTTGTGTAGCAAGCTACATACAGTATGTAGGTGTATATATAGTTCATAAGAATATAAACTGTATCATTAATAAAAAATGATAATTCAGATTATGGGAGAGCTTTTGCTTTCTAATCTATGCTTTTCTGTGTTTCCGGTTTTTTTACCATGTTCTGATACATTTATAATCAGAAAAAAGATTATCAAAAGACAAAAATGATGCCATGAAATTAAAGCCCTTGTGTTTTCCTCTGCAAGTATCTTTTTGTGAAGGCCACTCAATACGCTAGATTAGCCCATCCAGTGAAAATATGAGCCACAGATAAAACTGTATAAATTCTAGTAATCGAGTCATATATCTTATTATGTTTAAGCCAGTATGTCCAAAAATTAATCCTTTTAACATATAACCAATATAATATCACTGAGATATTTACATAATTTTTCTCCTAAGTCTTTGAAATCCTCTGTGTATTTTACATCTCAATTTAGACCAATCGTGTTTCAAATACTTAGTAGCCACATTTGGCTACTATATTGGACAATACCGTTTTAGATAATAGTGTGCCAACATTCCACACAATTCTGGTTTTTGGTGACTTTCCACTCTTTTTTTTAGTTCAAATGGATGACAATTAATAAAAAAAAAAAAAAAAAAAAGGAAAGACAAGACATGCTCAAGAGTTAACAGTGGGTATTTTTAGGGAAGAGAGTCTGTTCACTTTTAGGTTTTTAATTTCTGAAGTTGTTTGATTCTGCACATTATATTGGTAATCTTTATTTTTTTTTGTTTTTTGAGACAGAGTCTCACTCTGTTGCCCGGGCTAGAGTGCCATGGCATCAGCCTAGCTCACAGCAACCTCAAACTCCTGGGCTCAAGCGATCCTCCTGCCTCAGCCTCCCGAGTAGCTGGAACTACAGGCATGTGTCATGCCTAGCTAATTTTTTCTATATATTTTTAGCTAGCCAATTAATTTCTTCCTATTTTTAGTAGAGACGGGGTCTCACTCTTGCTCAGCCTGGTCTCAAACTCCTGACCTTGAGCGATCCTCCCACCTCGGCCTCCCAAACTGCTAGGATGACAGGCGTGAGCCACCGCGCCCGGCCATATTGGTAATCTTTAAAAGACCATAGTCACTATCTTGGTTTGCACGTTTGTTTCCGTTTTGTAAAGAAAGTGCTGGTCTAATGGACGCTTTCTCCTGAACACACAGACCTTGGAGATCTCTTGTCCTTCTTTATCTCGCCTTTCATCCTCAGCTGGTGAAAGTCAGACTCTGCAGTAGATACAATTGTTGCTGGTCCCCGGAAGGGAGTGGCGGTGGGCAGCAACGGACAATGGCCTTGGACACAGTTATCAGATGTCACTTACTGCACCAATACAGAACTGCAGTTAGTACCAGGGTCCCTGGACAATCGAAATGACACATCTCAAAGGCCTGATTCATTCTAGAGAGTTACTAATAACTTCCTTTTTTCTTCTTTTGTCTCTCTTTTTTTTTTTGTGGTCTGTGTTTCACCAAAAGTAGGACCTCAAAGGGGCTGTTTTTACTGCCTGACCATCAGCGGAACAGGAACAGGTTACAGTGTAGACGGCAGAGCGCAGTGGGCTCCAGTGGATCTGGGTTTCGGCATCTCCGAAAAGCTTCCAGATCCTCAACTACACAGTAGAGATCCTGGCTGGGCATGGTGGCTCACGCCTGTAATCCCAGCACTCTGAGAGGCCGAGGCGGGAGGATGGCTCAAGGTCAGGAGTTCGAGACCAGCCTCAGCAAGAGCGAGACCCCGTCTCTACTAAAAATAGAAAGATGTTAACTGGACAACTAAAAATATATAGAAAAAAAATTATCTGGGCATGGTGGCGCATGCCTGTAGCCCCAGCTACTCGGGAGGCTGAGGCAGGAGGATCACTTGAGCCCAGGAGTTGGAGGTTGCCATGAGCGAGGCCGATGCCACGGCACTCTAGCCAGGGCAACAGAATGAGACTCTGTCTCAAGAAAAAAAAAAAAAAGCAAAAAACAAAATCATGATAAAGAACTTAGGACAGGACTTGGGATATAGTAATAACTAAATAAAAATATGTCAGTAGAAATTAATTAATACAGAGTGTTATTTGCTGCTACACTATTGAAGCCTATGGGGTACGCATGTCCAGCTTATTAATATAGCCATAGTGACTAGCCCCGATCTATTTAATAGCCAAAGAAACACATCAATGTTGAGCAGCTTCCTGCCCAAGAACAACTTCTTCAGACTTGCATTTGCTTGGCCTTTGCACCGATTCTCACACTAGCAGGATGCGGAGGGAAATCCAGTGCTAATATCTGAAATTAGTCTGCACAGGCCTCCCAGAGAAAGGTAGGTTCTTTGAACTCAACCAGGTACAAGGATTAAAACAAAGCACCCTGCTCCTTTTGCATACAGCAGTTATTTCTGGAACAGACAACACTCAGGTTGTGTCTTTGCAGGACAAGATCTAAAGAAAGGCAGTTCAGTTGCTGGTTCATCAAAGGAATGTGGTTGGTGTCAACATCCGCAGGTTCAACCAACCGCAGATGGAACACGTATGTAGTGAGGCCTGTGACGGTTATATCTGTGCTGAACTCGTATGCACTTATTCCCCTTGTCGTTATTCCCTAAACAGCACAACAACTACAGTCGCGCCCTGCATAGTGACATTTAGGACAATGATGAACTGCATGTGTAACAGTGATCCTATAAGATTGTAACGGAGCTGAAAATTCCTATGGTCGGGTGAGATAGTACCTGTCTTAATGTCACAGGCCGATGCGTTACTCAGGTGACACTAGGGATAAACACATATGCCACGCTGCCAGCCATGTGAAAGTTTGGCACACACAACTATGTACAGCACAGAAACTTCATCATGATGATAAATCACTATGTTACTAGTTTAGATATTATATTTTTAATTGTTATTTTATTTTATTTTTTGAGACAGAGTCTCACCTTGTTGCCCAGGCTAGAGTGAGAGCCGTGGCATCAGCCTAGCTCACAGCAACCTCCAACTCCTGGGCTCAAGTGATCCTCCTGCCTCAGCCTCCCAAGTGGCTGGGACTACAGGCATGCGCCACCATGCCCGGCTGATTTTTTCTCTATATTTTTAGTTAGCCAATTAATTTCTTTCTATTTTTAGTAGAGACGGGGTCTCGCTCTTGCTCAGGCTAGTCTCGAACTCCTGACCTCGAGCAATCCGCCCGCCTCGGCCTCCCAGAGTGCTAGGATGACAGGCGTGAGCCTCCGTGCCTGGCCTTACTCTTACTTATTAAAAGAAAATTTACCTGCAAAACAGCCCCAGGCAGTTCTTTCCGGAAGTGTTCCAGAAGAAGGCATTGCTACCACAAGAGGTGACAGCTCCATGTGTGGTACTACCCCTGAACTCCTTCCAGGGGTACGAGACGTGGAGGTGGAGGACAGTGATATTGATGATCCTGACCTTGTATGGGCCTAGGCTAATGTGTGTGTTTGTGTCTTTGTTTTTAACAAAAAAATGTTAAACAGTTAAAAGAAATTAAGATTATTAAAAAATTGCTCTAGAATAAGGATATAAAGCAAATACTCTCTGTACAGCTGAGCAACGTGCTTGTGATTTAAGCCAAGTGTTATTATAAGAGTCAGGAAGTTTTAAAAATTTAAAAAGTTTATAATGTAAAAAGTTATGGGAAGCTAAGGTTAATTTATTATTAAAGAAAAATATTTTTATTTTTTATATATACATTTTTGAGACAGAGTCTCACTCTGTTGGCCGGGCTAGAGTGCCGTGGCGTCGGCCTAGCTCACAGCAACCTCAAACTCCTGGGCTCCAGCGATCCTCCTGCCTCAGCCTCCCCAGTAGCTGGGACTAAAGGCATGTGCCACCATGCCCTGCTAATTTTTCCTATATATTTTCTACCTGTCCAAGTAACTTCTTTCTATTTTGAGTAGAGACGAGGTCTCGCTCTTGCTCAGGCTGGTCTCGAACTCTTGAGCTCAAATGATCCACCCGCCTCAGCCTCCCAGAATGCTAGGATTACTAGTGTAAGAAAGATATTTTTTATAAATTGAGTGTAGCCTAATTGTCTCATGTTTCTGAAGTCTACAATGTCCTGGGCCTTCACATCTACTCACTCCTCACTCACTGGCTCACCCAGAGCAACTTCCAGTCCTGCAGTCTCCATTCATAGTAAGTACTCTGTACGGGTATACCATTTTTTATCTTCTATACCACATTTTTCTTGTACCTTCTCTATATTTACATACATCAATACTTAACCATTGTATTGCGATTGTCTACAGTGTTCACGACAGTCACGCGCTGCACAAGTTTGTAGCCCAGGAGCAAAAGGCTATTTATTCCATATAACCTAGGCCTTCGGTCCCCCCAGACGAGGACCAATGCTGGCCCTTGGCCTGTTTTAGGGACAGGCTGCACAGCAGGAGGTGAGACAGAGGCAAGCAAGTGAAGTGTCATCTGTATTCATAGCCACTACTGCTTGCCATGCCCCCACCATCCATGGGAAAGATTGTCTTCCACGAAACCGGTCCCTGGTACCAAAAGGATTGGGGACAACTGGCTTAGGCAATACCGCAGGGACAGTAGGCCATACCATCTAGATTTTGCACTCTGTGATGTTTGCACAAGGACAAAATCACCTAAGAACACGTTTCTCAGAACATATCCCCGCTGTTAATCGGGACGTGACTGTCACTTACATAGCAGTCACACTGTGTTAGATATTGCAAGTGATCTAGAGGTGATTTAAGGCACAGAGGAGGATGTGTGTAAGTCCTACGCAAACACTGCATCACTTTATTTGAGGGATCGTTCTAAGATTTTGATGCTCGCAGGTGTCCTGGACCCAGTCCTGCAGGGAAGACTGTACTTGGCTTTAAAACTTTGCCTTGGGGAAGGTTTGGTCTCCTTTTGCAGGGAATTAAGCAGTGGAACTTTAGGCCACATAGAAATGACAAAATGCCAATCTTCTGTACTTGGTTATCTTTTTATCCAGGGGCTCAGGAATGTTAATCATTCTTCCTAATTGTTTGTTAGCCATTATCCCTATTAATAGAGGTGATGAGTCATCCGCTTCAGCTGGCTGATGGAAGGTCTTCGAAGGCCAAGTGGAATCAAGGGAAGTAGTAACGAGGAGCTCCTCAAACCAATGTTTGGACGAATCAGCATTCTTGCCTGGACTCAAAGCTCTTCTGACTTTAATCAGATGGCCTGATTTTAATCAGATGGTCACTTAGGCTCTCTGACTTCCGTTTCCTCATTTGCAAACTAGGGCAAAAATGATGGCATCTACCTTCTAGGGTATCAATCATTCCTTGATGTAACAAATATTTAATTCCCGCTTTAGGCCAGGCTCTGAGCCAAGTAATTAATAAGTATTTATTAAATGTTAATCATGTATCGGCCATTATCATATCGACACTTAATTATTTGCATATCTACCATCAACCCTGTGGGAAAGTATCTGAAAAAGTTTGAGTCTTCAGCTGGCTTTACACGCCCTCTCTCAAGCTCAAATCCTCACCCACGTACATAATTATGCGCCCACTGTCTACCAGTGGTATAGATCCAACTTCTCGAGCCTGCATACTGTGGTCAGAGCACACAAGCTAATTTTATTATCAGCCTAAGCGCTGCATGATCATAAAGGCAAACACGCCGCATCTCCAAGTCACAGGGGAAAGTTTGGGGGATTAACTGTCACTTTGATTATCTGCTTCCATTAGCAAAGAAGCAGGAGGGGGCAGGTCACCAGACATATCTGAAAGTGCACGATTCATGTTTGCAGCAGAAATTCCCTTTCTTCCTATTCCTCCAGCCTCCTGAACGCCAGCTCCCAGGACTCTGCATGAAACTATCAGTGAGAAAACATTTCCAAAATTCTTTTTGCCCCCTCTGACACAGGAGTCCCCAAATTTGCTTTCGACCTTATTCATATTGTTAAGGAGCAGATATTAAATTAACACTGGCAGAAGAATAAAAAAAAGGTCAGAGACACAAGACAACGGTACTGAATACAATATTCATTTCTGGAGCAAAATACTCAGGTTCAAATCCTGGCTGACTTGGTAAAGGAATAATTATTCAAAACCAAAAAAACAAAAAAACAAACGAATAACAAATCCTGGCTGACGACGATTTGCCTGGTTTAGGGTTGCCAGATAAAATACAGGACACCCAGTTACATATGAATTTCAGATAAACAACGAATACATTTTTAGCAGAAGTATGTCCCAAATCTGCATATGGGTTATATTTACACAAAAAAAACTGTTGTTTATCTGAAATTCAAATTTTTACTAGATGCCCTGTGTTTTGGTTTGCTAAGCCCGGTAACCCTACTCCATTTACTAGTTTTGTGATCTAGAGTAAGTTATGTAAACTCTCTGTGTCTTGGTTTTCTCATCTGTAAAATGGGAATAGTAAAAGCACATTCCGGTTGCAGGAGTCATTTCTGCTGTTCAACAAATATGCCTGGTTCTCTTCCTTCCAGAAAGATGGCAGGAGAGCGCTTCCCCGTCCTCCTGAAGTTCAGGGAAAAGTCTGTGACTTGCTATAGTCGATGATAAGTAAATGCCAGGGATGCGTCACTTCCAGAGAGTCCCCTCTCCTGCCTTCCCCTGACCAGACCAAAGGAGGACACAAGCGTGAGGAAGAAATCCACACTTGTGCTTTGCAACAAGCAATCTTGCAATTGCTTTTGCAATTGCAATTTTGGAGTTGGTTGTTACTGCGGCATACCTTAGCTCACTCTGACTGAGAGCTATGAAGACTGCATGAGTTAACGATTGCTAAGAATTTAGAACATGCCTGGCACCACCTAAGTATTTATTAGGTTAAGAAAAAGTCTGCAATACTGTTTTTTGTTGTTGTTGTTTTTTGAGACAGAATCTCACTCTGTTGCCCGGGCTAGAGTGCCGTGGCGTCAGCCTCGCTCACAGCAACCTCCAACTCCTGGGCTCAAGCGATGTTCCTGCCTCAGCCTCCCGAGTAGCTGGGACTACAGGCATGCGCCACCATGTATATATTTATATATTTTTCTATATACTTTTAGTTGGCCAATTAATTTCTTTCAATTTTTAGTAGAGATGTGGTCTCACTCTTGCTCAGGCTGGTTTCAAACTCCTAACCTTGAGCAATCCTCCCGCCTCGGCCTCCCAGAGTGCTAGGATTACAGGCGTGAGCCACCACGCCCGGCCTGCAATACTGTTTTGATATTAAAAAGGAATTGAGATAGGCATTGCTCGCTAGCCATGTGAGTCAGCTTGGGCAGCTATAACAAAACAGCATAGACCGGGTGGCTTAAACAACAGACTCTCATTTTCTCACAGTTCTGGAGGCTCGAAGCCCAAGGTCAGGCTACCAGCATGGCCAGGTTATGGTGAGGGCCCTTCCTTGGTGTGCAGATGGCCACCTTCCCTGTGCTCACCTGGCCTTTCCTTGGGTGTATGCAGTGTGCACGCGGAAAAGGAGTGAGATCTCTCTCCTTCTGTTCTGATAAGGCCCTGACCCTATTGAATTAGGACCCCAACCTTATGGCCTCCTGTAAGCTTAGTTACCACTTAAGAGCCCCCTCTCCAAATACAATCACATTAGGGGTTAGTGCTTTAATATATGCATTTTAGGCTGGGCATGATGGCTCACGCCTGTCATCCCAGCACTCTGGGAGGCCGAGGCGGGCAGATCGCTCGAGGTCAGGAGTTTGAAACCAGCCTGAGCAAGAGCAAGACCCGTCTCTACTATAAATAGAAAGAAATTAATTGACCAACTAAAAATATGTATGTGGAAAAAATTAGCTGAGCATGGTGGCACATGCCTGTAGTCCCAGCTACTCTGGAGGCTGAGGCAGGAGGATCCCTTGAACCTAGGAGTTTGAGGTTGGTGTGAGCTAGGCTGACGCCACCACACTCTAGCCTGGGCAACAGAGTGAGACTCTGTCTCAAAAAAAAAAAAAAAAAATAGTATGCATTTTAGGGGGACACAATTCAGGCAATAGTACCATACAAATTTTGGTAATAAACATTTATTGTACAGTTGTCATTGTCTAGGCCTCAGAAATCAAATCTCCCCCTTTTCCATAGTATTTGGTAATAAACTTTCTAAAACAGCAGCATTTAGCTTAGGGGAGTTTCTTTAATCACTAGGCAGAATTTTTATGTCTGAGACACGCCCGACACGAGCCCAGTCCGATTGCAGCATGGGTTCTAAGAGAGCAGGGGACCCGGCTGCAGCCGGCCAGGCTGAGCAATCTGCAGGAGCCAGCCATGTGCACAGCAATTCAGAGAGGGCAGACAGACCGGATCCGGGGGAGGGGGAAGTCGCGGCAGTTAATGAGAATCAGATGCCGTGCAGTTCACACTGCCGTGCACGGCCTGATCTCTGGGCACAGCGAATCACATCCATAAACAGACCGGACTCGACTTCATGCAGCGCTTTCATCCTCCGAAGAATCCCAAATGCATTCCAAAAGTACACTCTGGTTGCCGGTAGCCCAGCGAGGCGGAAGGCAGACAGAAAAATGCTGTGTTCATAACTGAGGTTCAGAAGCTTCCTTAGAATCCAGGCCGTCCACGCGGGCCAGCTTGGCTGGGAGGCCAGAGACCCTTTACTGTTATGAAAAATGTACTTTTTTTTCCCCCTTCCAGGTGAAAACATGCTCATAAGGAAACCCACGTATGCACTAAAGCAGCTTTCAAACTTTGACTATGAACTACAGTAAAAAACACACAGTGCATATCAGACTTACTGCATCAATAACTATGTGTACGTGCATAGACATTGATTTTTATAAACAACACAAACAAAACTTTGCAAAATATTTCTTGCCTTTATTGTATGTGACGTATCCTGCATTTGACCTTCGCCATGAGGCGGAGAAGCGATGTGTCATGCATTCTCATGTTATTCATTCTATTACACTTTTTTTTTTTTTTTTGAGACAGAGTCTCACTTCTGTCGCCGGGGCTAGAGTGTTGTGATGTCAGCCTCGCTCACAGCCACCTCGAACTCCTGGGCTCAAGCGATCCTCCTGCCTCAGCCTCCCGAGTAGCTGGGACTACAGGCATGCACCACCATGCCTGGCTCATTTTTCTATGTATTTTTAGTTGGCCAGTTAATTTCTATTTTTAGTAGAGACGGGGGTCTCGCTCTTACTCAGGCTGGTCTCAAACTCCTGACCTTGAGTGATCCTCCCACCTCGGCCTCCCAGAGTGCTAGGATGACAGGTGTGAGCCACTGCGCCCAGCTTCTATCTCACATTTTTTTAAAAAGCTGATCACTACCCAACATTGACAACGCTCGATTTTACAATCCACCTCTTCGTAGGATCTTAAATTTTGAAATGCATTCCACTAAAAGGTAGAGAAAGACAGTAGAAGACTCCAACACCATGACACTTCCCTCTTACCACAACACATGCCCCTGGGACAGTCACTTTACCTTTTTAGCTCTCCAATCTTCTGGGATCCTCCCACTTTTAACCTGCTGAGATGTTCACGCATGGCACCTGTATAAAAATAAAAGCAAAAGCACGGTGACGCCGACTTCATGTGATGAGATTATTTCGGAATTTCTATGTTAATTCAGAGTGGGGGCTTAAAAGGAGGGGAAAAGCCCATTTTCTTCCAGCACGAAACACAGCTTCGGGTGGCCCCGAAAACAGTCAGAATTTTTTATGTTGCCAGTAACAGAACCTCCTCCCATCCAAATGCTCACGAAAGAAATTACTGGCTTAAACTTAAATAGGCCAAGCAGGGGTCCTCAAACTTTGTAAACAGGGGGCCAGGTCCACTGTCCCTCAGACCGTTGGAGAGTGCGCACTGTGGGCCCGGGATGAGTCGGCTGCTAAGCAGGACAGGCAGCGACTGGCAAAAACACCTGCGAGCTGGATAAATGTCCTCGGCGGGCCGCATGTGGCCCTCGGGCCGTAGTTTGAGGACCCCTGGCCAAGGGCTCAGTAGGTTTCAGCAGCTGGTTCTAGATGCTGAGATGATGGCTCTCTGTGGCTTTATTCTGTCCTGTTGTAGACAGGACGCCTCTTTGAAGCCGGGGAAAATATTTATCAGCAACTCTAGACTTAAATTCTTCCAGCCTAACAGCCCACAGGGAAGAGGGTACCTGCCTCTTTGCTGACTATCTCGGCAAAAGCTGCAGGCATCTCATTACCCCAGAAATGGGTCTCACGCCCATTTCTGAACACTGTGAACAGGGACATGCCTGGCTCCAGTTGCTCAGGCTGGGTCCTGTGCCTAGCCCTCGTGCACGGTGGTGGGGTCAGAACCCGGCAAAGCACGCACACTTGAGAACGGGGGCATTGCACAAAGGAAAAATCGAGGAGCCATTTCGAAAAGTCAGGGGCCGTAATTTTAAGTAGAGGATGAACACAATGGCCTCCGGTGAGTGACCTCTAACCAGAGGCCTTTGTCTTTTTTTGTGTTGCTACAAAGGAACACCTGAGACTGGATAATTTATAAAGAGAAAAGGGTTTATTTGGCACAGAGCTCTGCAGGCTGTGTAGGAAGCGTGGAGCTGGCACCTGCTTGGCTTCTGGTGAGGGCTTTTGTGATACATCAAAACACGGATTAATAAAATGTGGTCTATGGATACCATGGAGTACTATTCAGCTCTAAGGAACAACAATGATCTAGCACCTCTTGTATACTCCTGGCTAGAGCTGGAACCCATTCTACTAAGTGAAGTATCCCAAGAATGGAAACACAAGCACCACATGGACTCACCAGCAAACTGGTATTAACTGATCAGCACCTAAGTGGACACATAGGAATAACATTTATCGGGTGTCGGGCAGGTGGAAGGGGGAGGAGGGGACCGGTATATACACACATAATGATTGCAATGTGCACCATCTGGGGGATGGACACGCTTGAAGCTCTGACTCTAGGGGGGAGGGGGTGTATGGGCAATATACGCGACCTTAACATTTGTACCCTCATAATATGCTGAAAAAAATAAATTAAAAAAATATTTAAAAAAAGAAAGAAAGAAACATGGAGGAGAAGGTCAAAGAGGAAATGGGCACGTGGCAAGGGGGACCAAGGGCTCTGTGACAACCCACTCCGGCAGGAATTATTCCATTCCTGAGACAGCAAGACTGTTCCACTGGTCTGAGTGACCCAAACACCTCCCAACACCAGCACACTGCGATCAAATTTCAACAGCAGCTTCGCTTGGGACACGCCATATCCAAACTATAACACCAGATAGACCACTAACCCCTCCCTCTATTCGGTCTTAGAAGTCCAGAAAAAAAGCTGGAGTGTGTCACTGTACTTGCAGAATGCTTTTCACAGAGAGAAATCCTGACATTTGTGTCTCTCCGATCACTTTTAGAAATTACAAAAAGCCGTGGCAAGTGATTGTCCTAGCTTTCAGACGGAAAAGTTAATGTGCCATGAACTTCTTTCTGGTCATAAGCCTAAGAAGGAAAAACTCTCTTTGGGGCCTTTTAGAAATCATCTCTCTGACTTTATGCCCATGGTTTGTAATGTCGTAATTGCCTCTGTGGTTATACTGTAGCTGCTTTTGCAAACAAAGTTTAAACCTGCAGGTCACCTTGGATTAACGACCAGTGTATTGTGTACACAATTGATTGGCTGAACTGCTGGAGTCATGAATACTTGCTCTGTCTTGTGCTGAAAAGTACACAGAAAGGGAAAACACACACACACACACACCTTTAACAAAATTTGACAAAAAGAGGAGAAAGCATATTGGAAAAACATGGCTTGGGTATGATTATTTTTTCCTGCATTTTGCTGAACACCATTTGTCTTCTGGGAAGAAATGCAAACAGAATGGTGGCTTTCAGACTCTTCAAATATAATTGGTATGCATTGAGGTGCTTAACTTGCTGAGACACAGAAAAAAGAGAAACAGGAGGAATAGCCATGGACTTTGTGGCAAACACCTCTCTCATATCAGATTATCAGGCCCAGAGTTTGGGTTTCTGTTTGTTTGCTTGCTTTGTCTTGTTTTAATTAGTTTGGAGGTTTTTTGCTTTTTTTTTTTTTTTTAAGTGAATTCTCATAGAATGTTTCAATTTAAACTGGGAAAAGGCAACTGTGCTGTGATGTAGGACATTTATCACCTTTAAGAAATTGACAAATGTCCTTTGATAACACTATTCTGCCTTGGGTTTTAGATACAAAATGTAATAATTATTTCCTTTTAGATATTTCATAGGAAACAAAGAAACTAGTGCTTTTCTCACTACCCAGAACATTTTCCCTTCCCTTCTCCCTTGGTTCTTTCTTTTCTCAGCCTTCAGATCTTGGCTTCAATGTCGGGCCACAGTTTCTTTAAAATTTAACATAAGCAAAAGTAAACAAAGTTACCATACAATGGAGCAGTTCCATTTTTAGGTATATCTACCCTAAGAGAAATGGAAACACCTGTCCATGAAAAGTACAGAAACATTCATATCTTCATATCGATATTAGTCATGATAGCCAAAAAGTGAAAACCACCCAAATATTCATCAGCTGGTGACTGGGTAAACAGAGTGTAGCAGTCACACAGTGGAATATTACTCAGCCATAAAAAGGAAAGAAATGCTGACACCTGCCACAACATGGATGAATCTAAGACGCGTCCATGGGTCCCAAATCTTTTCTGCCAGCTAAGCGAAAGCAATTTATAGAGACACAAGGTAGATGAGTGGTCTTCTATAACTGGAGATGGGAACAGGGATTAACTAAATGGGCATGTGGGATCTTATTAGGGTAATGACAATGTTCTACTTTGGATCGTGGTGATGATGATACAACTCAATACATCTACTCAAAATCATTGAATTATACAATAAATAATAATAATGAGGCCAGGTTTTTTTTTTTTTTTTGGCCCAAGATTAAATAAAATGCCTTGGGTATGCATTCCCTTGGCACCTAATTTAGAAATTCTTGTTATATTTTAAAGCACTTCACCCTGGTCTCAGACAGAGCTGGGTTCTAGTCCCAGCTGTGCCTTTTCCTAGCATGACCTCGGACAAGTCACTTGCCCTGCGCAACTCTCTAAGACTTTAGGGTACAGGTGCATTTGTATTAAACTACTTGCCCCTAGTCCCAAAATGTCATAGATGCTGTTCCTTCAGCCTAACAGATCAGGCATTCAGGGCCTGTCTCTCTTGTACCTTGCCCGGCTGCGGGGTACAGGTCTCCGGGCCTTGCGCAGTGGGTAAGAACTCTGGAACTGGGCTGCCCGGGTTTTAATCCACTTCCTAGCTCTATGACCATGGGCAAGTTATAGAACTACACTTTTTCATCATGAGAAAATGGAGTTTTTGTGTGATGTTAAGGTTCTTGTGAGAATTAAATGAGATGATACACATATTTGTTAATACACATGCAGTGCTTGAAACGGTGTCTAACTCATTGAAAGTATTTCTTTTTTTTCTTTTTTTTTTT
Organism: Mirza zaza; assembly: GCA_008750895.1. NCBI lineage: Eukaryota > Metazoa > Chordata > Mammalia > Primates > Cheirogaleidae > Mirza > Mirza zaza. Next base: position 27,695 of record VSMD01107850.1, on the reverse strand, counting down.
TTGAGACAGAGTCTCACTGTGTTGCCCGGGCTAGAGTGTCGTGGCATCAGCCTCACTCACAGCAACCTCAAACTCTTGGGCTCAAGCGATCCTCCTGCCTCAGCCTTCCGAGTAGCTGGGACTACAGGCATGTGCCACCATGCCCAGCTATATATATATTAGTTGTCCAGCTAATTTCTTTCTATTTTTTTAGTAGAGACAGGGTCTTACTCTTGCTCAGGCTGGTCTCGAACTCCTGAGCTCAAACGATCCGCCCACCTCTGCCTCCCAGAGTGCTGGGATTACAGGTGTGAGCCACCACACCCGGCCTGTAAGTATTTCTTGGGTGTTCACCATTGTCAGTACATCCCATATCTAGACGGATACAAAGTAATGTGCACCTGCTTGGCTGTTCAGTGCCTGGAAGTGTTTGTGCCTACACTAGACACACATCACTACCAACCCGCCTCAGTAACACTCCGCAACAGTAAACACTTACACCAACCTCTGAACAATCTGGTTGTTTATGCTTCTTCCAACAGTTCCTTTAATTCCTCACCTCAGTTTCTTATTGTTGTAGGCTGTTTTCATTAACAATTTGACAAATCCTTTCGTACTAGCATTTATTCCATTAATCTGTTCATCAATTCATTGCATCATTTATTGAATATACATTAGCTGAATGCCAACTATGTGCCAGATAGAGTCATAGGTGCTCAGGTGAAATAGAGAACAAGAAACAGTCTCTGTCCTCAAGAAGTTCATGGTCAGAATGAGAGGTTCTCAAAGCTCACTGGGCATCAGAATGACCCAGAGAAACAATGGGGTGATAGAGTAGGGTGTGGGGAAGGAAGGTTTTAGCGTTCTCCCCCTTTTCCCAACAACTTCCATCAATCCCATAAAGTGACTTCTAGTTTAAAAACAAGTAGCATTGGGTGTGGTAAATCACACCTGTGATCCCAGCACTTTGGGAGGCTGAGGTGGGAGGATTGCCTGAGGTCAGGAGTTGGAGACCAGTGTGGAAAACATAGTGAGACCTCATCTCTACTAAAAATAGAAAAATTATCTGGACATGGCGGCATGTGCCTATAGTCCCAGCTACTCGGGAGGCTGAGGCAGGAGGATTGGTTGAGCCCAGGAGTTTGAGGTTGCAGTGAACTATGGTGATGCCACTGCACTCTACCCATGGTGACAGAGATCCTGTCTCAAAACAAAACAAAACAAAACAAAGCAGAACTGCTTAACAACTAATGTAATATATGAAGAGAAGCTTCTTAGAAATGGGAAACTGGTATTTTCATGGATCTGTGACACTCAGTGAATGTAATGCTTGCTATGCAAACAGAGTTTCAAGGCAATTCCCCTATGGGGTCACTGCCCCAAGCTCCTGTCCCGAGTTTTCCCTATAAAAAAATGTTGGAGCTGTCATCATGGTATAAAGTTTTATTTGTTCATTTTATTTACTTAAATCAGCATGGCGGTAGATTTATAAAACATAGAGGCCGGGTGCAGCGGCCCATGCCTGTAATCCTAGCACTCTGGGAGGCCGAGGCTGGTTGATTGATTGAGCTCAGGAGTTCGAGACCAGCCCGATCAAGAGTAAGAGCCCATCTCTGCTAAAAACAGAAAGAAATTAGCCAGACAACTAAAAATAGAAAAAATTAGCCGGGCATGGTGGTGCATGCCTGTAGTCCCTGCTACCTGGGAGGCTGAGGCAGGAGGATCGCTCGAGGTCAGGAGTTCGAAACCAGCCTGAGCAAGAGCAAGACCCCGTCTCTACTATAAATAGAAAGAAATTATCTGGACAACTAATATATATAGAAAAAATTAGCCGGGCATGGTGGCGCATGCCTGTAGTCCCAGCTACTCGGGAGGATGAGGCAGGAGGATCACTTGAGCCCAGGAGTTTGAGGTTGCTGTGAGCGAGGCTGATGCCACAGCACTCTCACCTGGGCAACAGAGTGAGACTCTGTCTCAAAAACAAAAAGAATGAATCTAGATTTCTAAGCATAGATGGACGCTGATAATCCAATGCGAGGAGGAGGTAAGGGATGTGACAAGCTGCCTGGACAATCCTTCCTGTGACTTGCACGTGAAGATGGGGACAGACAGCTGGACATGCAGGTCTCAAGTTCTGGTTCTGTCGTTTGCAGAAAGGACAAAACGAAACACTCCATGTCTGGTGGCCGTGACAGGTAAAGAAGGTGACGCATTCTGAAGCCCGCCATGTGCGGTCATTCAACCAATGTTAGGCGACATAGCTCCACCACCGAGTGACTGCCTGCTCTGGGGTCTGTGTCCTGGGCAAAGCGTGTGACGGCTCTGTCCCTAATCCGCACGGCGTCCCCATCAGCCTATTTGGCAGAACCCAAAATACCAAGTGGAGCAGTTAAAGCGACCACCGCCCCCAGCGAGGACAGGTGACCTGCAGATTCAGAGCCTGATGACAATGCCACTACTGACCGCAGAAGGGGACACAGGCTAATGCAACTGGTCCATATTTTCTAATTGAGTAAACCCTCATGGAGACAGAGGTGCAACTGAAGCGTCTCTTCCTCTTTTTTTTTTAAAGAGAAAAGGTTTGGGAAGCAAGTGGAGAGTTTAACAAGATTTCCAAAGGGAATATTTAAACTGCTGAGAAAAACAACCCGCTTTTAATCACCTTCCAACACTCGAGCGGCACCATTTGCAGGCCAACTGGTGTGTGAACTGCGCACTATTTCTAAGTCTTTACTACACGAGCGCTTGGGGCAGGCCAGGAAATCATTTTACAGCCTGGTTCTATTTCCTGGAAATCAGGAAACTCTCCTTTAACATGTTTCATCATTCCCACCTTCCCCTAATTCCAAATTCCAACCGGCTTTTCTTTCTTATTTTTTTGAGACAGAGTCTCACTCTGTTGCCCAGGCTAGAGTGAGTGCCGTGGCGTCAGCCTCGCTCACAGCAACCTCAGACTCCTGGGCTCGAGCGATCCTCCTGCCTCAGCCTCCCGAGTAGCTGGGACTACAGGCATGCGCCACCATGCCCGGCTCATTTTTTCTGTTTATTTTTACTTGGCCAATTCATTTCTTTCTATTTATAGTAGAGACAGGGTCTCGCTCTTGCTCAGGCTGGTTTCGAATTCCTGACCTCGAGCAATCTGCCTGCCTCGGCCTCCCAGAGTGCTAGGATTACAGGCATGAGCCACCTCGCCTGGCCTCCAACCAGCTTTTCTCTCCTTTCTTTTTGAAGCAGAGTCTCACTTTGTTGCCCAAGCTAGACTGCCATGGTATCAGCCACGCTCACAGCAACCTCCAACTCTTGGGCTCAAGCGATCCTCCTGCCTCAGCCTCCTGAGTAGCTGGGACTACAGGCATGTGCCACCATGCCCGGCTAATTTTTCCTATATATATATTTTGTAGTTGGCCAATTAATTTCTTTCTATTTTTAGTAGAGACAGGGTCTCACTCTTGCTCAGGATAGTCTTGAACTCCTGAGCTCAAGCGATCCTCCCGCCTCAGCCTCCCAAGTAGCTGAGACTACAGGCATGCGCCACCATGCCCTGCTAATTTTTTCTATATATATATATATATATATATATATATATATATATTTTANTTTTTTAGTTGGCCAATTAATTTCTTTCTATTTTTAATAGAGATGGGGTCTCCCTCTTGCTCAGGCTGGTCTCCAACTCCTGACCTTGAGCGATCCTCCTGCCTCGGCCTCCCAGAGTGCTAGGATAACAGGCGTGAGCCACCGCGCCCTGCCTCAATGGGCTTTTCTCTAACAGGGAGTCAGGTTTGATGGATCTTTTCCTCCAGAGCTGCTCTTCTGCCACACAAAAGCCCAGTGCCATCCTCGCCCTCATGTCCCTGTGGCCAAGACCTGGCCATTTCCACCTACTGTCTCCTATTTCCACCTTCACAGTTCTGGCCCTACCTTCCCGTACCTCTTACCCAGACAACCACAGCCAGCTCCTTCTGTGGTTTCCTGAACCCATCCTGGCGCCCTTCCAGGTCCCTGTCCTGACCACTGAGATCCCGCCCAAACCAAGCGTGGCCCCTAGAGTCAGACTCCACGGGGTCATGAGCTCTGGGGACTTCAGCCCCCCTACAATCTCTCTGAGCCTCGTTGTCTTCATCTACAAAACTGGATAACAGTAACTGCTTGCGAGGTTTGAGGTGAGGATTACGTGACAATGACGTCACTGCAAATAGCACCTGCTCAGCACACATTCCGTGTGGGTACCAGTGCTACTTGGTGGACACCAGCCAGCCAGGACAATCATTCCGGTTATTAAGGACATGCACATGTCTATTACACAGCACTCATGCATCTGTTTCCATAGGTGAAGTGCAAAAGGAGGCTTGGGACTTTTTCTTTCCTATAATTTTTATTTTTGAGACAGAGTCTTGCTCTGTCTCCCCAGGCTGGAGTGCAGTGGCATCATAAAAACTCACTGCAACCTCAAACTCCTGGGCTCAAGCCACCCTCCTGCCTCAGTTTCCCGAGTAGCTGGGACTACAGGTGCGTCCCACTGCACCCGGCTAATTAACTTTTCTATTTTCAGCAGAGATGGAGTCTCGCTCTTGCTCAGGCTGGTCTCGAACCCCTGAGCTCAAGCAATCCCCCTGCCTCGGCCTCCCAGAGCGCTAGGATGACAGGTGTGAGCCACCGCGCCCAGCCTTCTTTCCTATAATTTTTGAGGCAAGCCACAATTAGGAGAAAATGCACATAAATGAATTTGATCATACTTCTGAACAGTAAATCACAGACCTAAAAGGAGCATTAAATATAAACAGATGGACAATTTCATGATTCTTCCCTTGAAGAAGTTAACCAAATTTTTTTCATATTCCTACCAGTTGCTTCCCCTTACTTATTTCCTGATGGCCCCTAGTAAAAAGCAAAAGAATTTTTAAAGAAATAAAAATCACCTATCCGTAGATTGGGCTATTAAGTATTCAGATGGGCATTTTATCAGAATAGGAAGAAAGAAGTTAATCTTTAGCTGACCAAATATAAATAATAAAAAGTCAAAGTATTGGTGCGCCTGAAATCTGCATTGCAACTCCCCCCAAACACAAATGTGGGTGTTTTCTACCAAGTGATCACATTTTTTTTTATCTCAAGAGCTGTTCTAATTGCTCAGATTGTGCTCCAAGTCGGGTAATTCAAAAGCAAAAATCTCTCACAACTGAATTTTGCAGGAAAAGCTCATTAACTCAACATAAGCGAAGCTTTCTCTAAAGTAATGAAAAAGAATATCTTGAAATGAAATGCCGTTTTATTACTTTTAAAGGACCCAGGGCTAGAGTTGGGACTTCAGGAGGCTGTAAAGACTGAAGACGTTCTGAGGGCCATTCCCATACCCTACCTTGTATTTCAAAGTAAAAATAGCCTTAAATAAGGGAAGAGAATGCTGAAGTTTTTTAGTTTTCCTGCAAATGCTACCTAGTTGATTTTCCTGAAATGGCATATATTTAATTCTTAAAAAAATGTTTTTTTGGGGGATGAAATTGCTTTGCTGGTACCTAATCACATGTTTTTTCTGCCTAACAGAGATGCAAGACTGTAGAGACCTACGGACACCAAACTAGGCTGACAAAGGCGCAACTTGGTGGCCCGGATGCAAATCCCAGCTGAGCCACTTTCCGGCACTATGACCTTGGGCTAGTTATAATATTTCCCTTGGAGCGTCAGTTACCTGTCTGTGGTTGAAACGTGGTTGTGTGGGGATTGCAGCAGGTAAGCAGAAACACACTAAGTGCCCCCTAAATGGTCACTGAATAACAGTATACAACTATTTGCAATTAACCCAACACTTGCATACAACTGGCACCTAAGCAAAGCGCTAGTGATTTCCTTGAGTAGAGTAGCCTGGTACCCTTACAAATCTTTTCGTTTTCAAAATTTGCTTAGCAGCTGGGCACAGTGCCATCCAGGAGGCTGAGATGGGAGGATGGCCTGAGCCTAGGAGTTAGGAGTTCGAGTCCAGTCTGGGCAACATAGCAAGACTTCTGTCTCTAAAAAAAAAAAAAAAGTGTGTGTGTGTGTGTGTGTGTGTGTGTGTGTATATATATAATTATATAATAATAATATTATATAACAATATATCATATTATATATTTTATATATATATTGCTTAGCACGTTCAGGTGGCAAAAACCTTTTCAAAAAGTCCACAAATTCCCTGAAAATAAGCCCTAGGGTGTCTTCTTGAAGAAAAATAAATATAAGACCCTGTCTTATTTTGGGGGAAACAGGGTATATAATTAAATAAAGGAAGGGAAAAAAAGCAGACAATAATGATTTAAAAAATATACCATTTGTTACTCAATGATCTTGATCTTTGAGGTAAAAAAAATAAAAAATAAAAAATTAAAAATATACCATTTGTAGGAAAAATGCCAACTTTGAGAGAACAAATCAATTATATTATCTAATAATTTATGTGATTACAATTATAATTTGATGACAAAAGAACATAAAGAATTTTTTAAATTTAAATGTAATCAAGTGTGAATGATGTTCACAAAGTAACAGAGATGTAATTAATTAATAAAATTTAATTAATAAAAAAACTCCACAAATTTTAATTTAGAAGAATCCAACTTGAGTTTTTAGTATCCTATAGTGTGGAGAGAAGAAATGAACAAATAAGGAAAGAAACTTTTATTTTTATTTTTATATATAATGATCTAAGGAAAAAGATAACAGAACACACACCATGTCAGTGGATTTAAAAAATTTGGGGGCTACGCACAGTGGCTCACACCTGTAATCCTAGCACTCTGGGAGGCCGAGGCGGGTGGATCATTGAGCTCAGGAGTTCGAGACCAGCCTGAGCAAGAGTGAGACCCTGTTTCTACTAAAAAAAAAAAAAAAAAAAAAATAGAAAGAAATTACCTGGACAACTCAAAATATGTAGAAAAAATTAGCCAGGCATGGTGGCGCATGCCTATAGTCCCAGCTACTACTCGGGAGGCTGAGGCAGGAGGATCGCTTGAGCCCAGGAGTTTGAGGTTGCTGTGAGCGAGGCTGACACCACGGCACTCACTCTAGCCTGGGGCAATAGAGTGAGACTCTGTCTCAAAAAAAAAAGCTGTTCATTAGAAAATACCAACCACCATAAAAACCTAGGTTTCTCCAAAAGATTTCTATGTAAACCATTTAAAAATGGGCTTGTGTTTTTCAAAAATGTCATTTGTCATGAAAGACGAAGAAAGGCTGAGGAACTGATTAAAATTAAAGGAGACAATCACGAAATATAATAATCTAGTTCTGGAGGGAAAAAATGCAATGGAAGTCCGTATTGTGTCGCTCAAGAAAATTGGACTATGGACAGTAAATTCATAAAATATCGATGTTTAATTACCTGAAGAAGATAACTATGCTGGTTATGTAAGAGGATGTCCTTGCTCTTAGGAAGTACACACTAAAGAATTTAAGGGCAAGGTGGCAGGATGCATGCAAAATTGTTTTCATATGACAAATGACAAAGTATAATAAATGGGGCAGCACGTTAATAATTGGCGAATCTAGCAAAAAAGGTATGTGGGAGTTTTTTTGTACTATTCTTGCAATTTTTCTTGACACTTGTAATTATTTGCAAAGAAAAGTTTGCAAATTGTGTCAATTTAAAATACAGGTTCCCTCAATAAGCACAAACGTAGGGATGAAAAGTCCAAGCACATAATCTCTGCAGCATGGTGTCCTGTTGTGACCAGATATTAAAAGTTCGATCCGCCATGGTGAATTTCCATGGATTTGGGCAATAAAATGAAACATTCTCCCAGCCTAGGATTTTATTATCATTCCCTTAGGAATGAATGCCTGGTCAGAGAGTCTTTATTTTGGCTTCGGTCACCTGCCATTTCAGAATGTGCTTTGAGGTCGGTTCATCTCTTAGGCCAATCAAATATTGGAAATGTCATTAAAATATGAAGCAGAACTGAACAGATTGTTATCTTGAAATTCCTCCAGTCCGTTCCTATTTCCACTCATCACTGGGGAATTTTTGCTTTAAATCTGAATTCCCAAACGAGCTTAGTCTCTTGATCACCTGAACACCACTGTGCCCCGATTTAAAATTTTTCTTACCATGATGATTTACGGGCTAACTCACACATATCTCAGGAGGTGAAGGATTCAAATACCAGGTTTGAGACTGCAGGAGAAATAATTTTGTGGAGGCTCAGTTATAAATGGAGGGAAAAAATTCTTACCTCAGAGGGATGATGTCAGAGCTAATTACCATTTGTACAGTGTCTCAAGGTCTTGAGATAAAAGGGGTCATTTGGGTGTGTCACTCTGTCATTTTTATTACAAGTTCTCTTACATCTCTTTGAAAGTATGTAGAGCATGTTCATTTTAGACTATTTCCACAGAAGCCTATGAAGGTGGTTGCCTCATTTCAACAATTGAAAGAATTTACTTGCCCTTTGCCATAGACAGGGTTCCTATCAACCAAACAAACAATAAAAGAAATTCCTACGCCTAGCCGTGTTGCTTCATTTTCACTAGTTGATTAATGAGCTATTTTATTTTCAATTGATTATTTCATTTTAATTTTTCCTTGTTATTATTATTATTATTATTTTTTTTTGAGACGGAGTCACGCTTTGTTCCCCAGGCTAGAGTGAGTGCCGTGGTGTCAGCCTCACTCACAGCAACCTCAATTTCCGGGGCTCAAGCAATCCTCCTGCCTCAGCCTCCCGAGTAGCTGGGACTACAGGCACGCGCCACCATGCCCAGCTGATTTTTTCTATATATATATTAGTTGGCCAATTAATTTTTTTCTGTTTATAGTAGAGACGGGGTGTCGCTCTTGCTCAGGCTGGTCTCAAACTCCTGACCTCGAGCAATCCTCCCACCTCAGCCTCCCAGAGTGCTAGGATTACAGGTGTGAGCCACCGCGTCGGGGCTTGTTATTATTTTCAATTTGATTCTACAAGCTACTCTTGCCTTAGTCCATTTGGATAATAAGCACATGGCCAAATAAATTCAATTCCACCAATATTTATTGAGCACCTATCTGTGTTAGATACTGAGAAAACTGATACACAAATAGACCCAGTCACTGATCTCATGAAGCTCAGGGTGAAATGGAGGAGAAACATGAGAAATAATCAAACAATGAATATTTGATTTTAGGCCGGGCACAGTGGCTCACGCCTGTAATCCTAGCACTCTGGGAGGCCGAGGCGGGAGGATTGTTCAAGGTCAGGAGTTCAGGACCAGCCTGAGCAAGAGGGAGACCTTGTCTCTACTAAAAATAAATTATCTGGGCAACTAAAATTATATATATTAATTATATATATTTATAGATATATAATTATATATTATTATATTATATATATAATATTTTTATATAATATATTATTATATTATATATAATTATATATATAATTTTAGTATATATATTTTATATATAAATATATATTATATATATAATTATATATATATGTATATAAAATTAGCCGGGCATGGTGGCGCATGCCTGTAGTCCCAGCTACTTGGGAGGCTGAGGCAGGAGGATCGCTTGAGCCAAAGAGTTGGAGGTTGCTGTGAGGGAGGCTGAGGCCATGGCACTCTAGCCTGGGTAACAGAGTGAGACTTTGTCTCAAAAAATAAATAAATAAAATAAAATACTTCTAACAGAGCTGTCCAGTTCTGACTGTAATGAATGTGATCACAGATTTCCTGACAGGTACGTTATTTTAGTAACGCACTAATTTGTCAACAATAGTGAATCTAGGCTGCAGGAAGAGTTCAGCTTCATTTTCTTAGCAACACTTCTCATTTTCTCAGAGTTTTAATATTTTTGAGGATTGTATGGTACAATGAAATATTGCAACTGGAGAAAAAACTGCAAATACTGAGCCAAAATTGCTTCTTACATACTCGATGGTAAAACTCAAGAGGACATTAAATATTCTTTAAAAGCACAGAATAAACAGTATTGCAGTGATGAATTTAGGAACAAACTGCAAGACTCATTGCCACTCCTGAGATAACATCTAGCTAGTTATTAAATTGTTTCTGTCCCTAATAGAGCAAAAGGCTCCCTAAATGATGCCTGTTACTATGTTCTATTTGTTAGGCTCACACTGCCTTTTTCACTTAGAAACATTGAATGATGTGGCCGGGCGCGGTGGCCCATGCATGTGACCCTAGCCTGGGCAACAAGGTGAGACTCTGTCTCAAAAATAAACAAATAAATAAATAAATAACCACAGACAACTGGACAGTCATTGCACCATTCACCTGCTTCTCAAATGAGCATGTAATGTTAGGCCCCAGAGGTAAGCATCAGCACCCAAAATATTCCCTGGCACTTACTGAGTGCCCCCCAATATTTGCTGAATAAATGAATGGATGGATCCATGAGTGAGAAAAAGGAACCTCTTTGTAGGAGAAAACAAAAAGGAATCTATTGTTACATGCCAAAAACAAACCAACAAAAACCAATTTTTCAATTCTTTTGCTCAGCATCTCAAATTCAAAACTTTTGGTTCACCAGCCTGTGTTTGCCTAGGCCAGGCGTCCTCAAACTACGGCCCGCGGGCCACATTCGGGTGTTTTTGCCCGTTTGTTTTTTTTTTACTTCAAAATAAGATATGTGCAGGGTGCATAGGAATTTGTTCATAGTTTTTTTAAAAACTATAGTCCGGCCCTCCAACGGTCTGAGGGACAGTGAACTGGCCCCCCTGTTTAAAAAGTTTCAGGACCCCTGGCCTAGGCTGTTATCTAGAACATTCTATACAGCTTTCAAGCAAAGCAGCACACGCATTTGCCGCAGCTTTGTGTAAGGCAGCTAAAGGTCCCAGCCGAAATGATTTTCTGCAGGAGCTTGGTTAACTAAATTATGGAACCAAAAAAAAAAAATGAAATAGTTTGCAGCTGTTTAACAATTTTAAATGAATTTCAGACACCTGGGAAAGGGTTTGCTGCTGTTGCTTCATTTCACTGATTAAATAAACCAATCCACTCACCCCCATTTGCAGGTAGAGTTCGTAGCAATAAAATGAAGAATGAAAAACTTCTAGCCATGTTGGCATATTTAAGCAGCACTAGAAATATTTACTGATATGGAACAACCTCTAAGATATATTTCTAAGCCAAAAAGGCAAGGGGCCGACAGGGTATAGTACCATTGGTATAAATTAAAAGGAAGACCTATGCACAAAATATCGTAGAAATTACATGCGAGGAACTGTGCAAAAAAAAATGTTGCCTTTGGGGCAAGGAATTGAGAAGAGTGGTGTGGACCCTTCTCACTGTACACCCCTTTGTACTGTTGGCATTTTTAAAAAACACATTTTTACTTATTCCAAAGATCGTTTATATATTTAAGGCATTAACTCTTGGAAGATTTCACTTTAAAAAAAGAAAAACAAGTTAAAAGAAGATGGATTTTGGAGCTATTCCATCCTCATTCTGATTTTCTCTGCAAGCTGCTGTATTTTTTTTTTTTTTTTAATTTTTATTTATTTATTTTTTGAGACAGAGTCTCACTCTGTTGCCCGGGCTAGAGTGTCGTGGCGTCAGCCTAGCTCACAGCAACCTCAAACTCCTGGACCCAATCGATCCTCCTGCCTCAGCCTCCCGAGTAGCTGGGACTACAGGCATGCGCCACCATGCCCGGCTCATTTTTTTGTATATATTTTTAGTTGGCCAATTAATTTCTTTCTATTTTTTAGTAGAGACAGCAGTCTCGCTCTTGCTCAGCCTGGTCTCAAACTACTGAGCTCAAAGGATCCACCCGGCTTGGCCTCCCAGAGTGCTAGGATGACAGGCGTGAGCCACCACGCCCGGCCTCCATGCTGCTATATTTTTAAAGAGCACAGAGTTGTTTCTGAATTCCTGTCACCCTTAGCAGCTAGGACAATTGACCGCCGATTACAGAAGTCCCAATTTGAACAACAAACAGAATGCAGGGACTTACTTAGCAGAGCAGTTCAGAAGTAGAGCCTGCTTCAGGTGCGGTTGGTTCTAGGCTCCACCGCTGTTGCCCTTCAATCCTCTCAACTCCGACCTCCTGCAAATTAGCACTGGCCACATGCTGGTGTACCCAGTTGGTGGCCAAAAATGGCCACCCCCCACTCCAGGCCCTGGCTCTGCAACCTCACCACGCTCTGCAGAATGAAGACAGAGGTCCCACACTCCAAGTACAACACGTGAGATTCACTCTAGGAACGAGGACCAGCCTATTTTAGATTTGCAGTTGAATCGGGGACTGCGGCCACGTGAACCTAACGTGCGTATTGGCTGCACCTGGCTTTGCCTGCTCCCGTCCTGGGCCAAATCCACCTGCACAGGAGCCCGGGGCTCCTCTCGTGCACAATGAGGGCTGCGGGCAGGAGGGGAGGGAGGCTGAGGAGGCTGAGGAGGCTGAGGAGGCAGGCACCAAACCCGTTCCAGCAACCCCAAAGGTAGATACACAGAATTGGCTTCACAGCGTTGATCTGCAGGCTCACGACAATGAGAACGCTTGGCTAAATCTCTGCGCTTTGTTCCAAATTTACATGCTTTTTCTCTCCTGGTGAAGATGCCTTGACAATCAGTCTGCTGGGTGGATAACAGCCATATCTTAGGTAACACCCCACATGTCCTCAAAATAAAAAGGTGATGTTGCTTGATCTGATCATTTTGATCGGATCAGATCAAAATGATCTGATCTGATCTGATCACGATCTGATGTCTGATCATGATCTGATGATGCTGTTTGATCAGATCCAAAATGATCTGATCATTTTACTTTTTAGTTTTTAATTTTTTTTTTTTTTTTTTTTTGAGACAAGGTCTCGCTCTGTTGCCCAGGCTAGAGTGAGTGCCGCGGCGTCAGCCTCGCTCATAGCAACCTCCAACTCCTGGGCTCAAGCGATCCTCCTGCCTCAGCCTCCCGAGTAGCTGGGACTACAGGCATGCGCCACCACGCCCGGCTAATTTTTTCTATATATATTAGTTGGCCAATTAATTTCTTTCTATTTTTTTAGTAGAGACGGGGTCTCGCTCTTGCTCAGGCTGGTCTCGAACTCCTGACCTTGAGCGATCCGCCCGCCTCGGCCTCCTAGAGTGCTAGGATGACAGGCGTGAGCCACCGCGCCTGGGCAGCCTTACTTTTTATTAGAGGAACAGTCTTGCTCTGTTGCCCGGGCTGGAGTGTCATGGTGCTATCATAGCTCACTGCAGCCTTGAACTCCTGGCCTTAAGCGATCCTCCTACCTCAGCCTCCTGAGTAGCTTGGGACTACAGGTGCATGCCACTGAGCCTGGCTAATTTTTAAAACATTTTTTTAGCCTCGCAGTCTTGCTATCTTGCCCTGGCTGGTCTCAAACACCTGGCCTCAAGCGATCCTCCTGCCTCGGCCTCCTAAAGTGCTGGGATTACAGGCCTGAGCCGCTGGGCCCCGCCCATTTTACTTTCAATGTGAAGAATTCTGTGGTTTTGGAACAGAAATCACAGCTTCGAATGCTGCCCAGTCTGCTAGCCTTTTCTAAACCCAGAATCTGGCAGAACCAAGCGCAAGCTGCATTTTCACCATCGAGGCTTTCAGATGGTCGTGTCAGACCGTTCGAGTTGTTGAACAGCCAGTCAATAAATACAGACTGTGGGTTCTTGCTGTGTGCCACGTTCCGGTGGGTACTGGGGCTACAGCAGGGGACGAGACAGGGCCCTGGCCCCCACCCCTGCCCGCTGGAGCTTGGTCTACCAGGGAAGGCGGATAGCGCTCATGTTTATTTAAACAGCTACGTGAATTCAGAACCGTGGAAGGGCCTATGGGATTTGCCCCTAGCTGCTGTCTTCCAGCTTATTGAGGATGCCTTCTCCCTCGTCCTCTGCAAGGCTGGATCTTTTAGTTCTTAGATCTAGTTCTCTTTCTCCCCTTCGAACACACACCGGTCCCTCTATAAAGGTAACTCCTGCCCACGCCTCCCCAGTCTCCTTCCCCTTCTCCACGTCAGCCTCTACTCCTCTGGTTTCCGTTTGACTACTTTTCCCGAGAAATCCTTCCCTTAGATTCGATCAGATGTCTTTATAGGATCTTCCAGCCTCACCTGCGTTTCCCTCTTGGCACCTACCAGCCCCTTTCGAATTAGACAGCTCTTAGGGAGATGTTTGATTGCTGTTTGTCTCTCAGCTCCGGCCTCCAACCAGAGACTCTATGCCCCATGAGGGTGAGAGCATTAGCATATTATTTTCATTTTTTTTTTTTTCGAGACAGAGTTTGACTCTGTTGCCCAGGCTAGAGTGAGTGCCATGGCGTCAGCCTAGCTCACAGCAACCTCAGATTCCTGGGCTCAAGCGATCCTCCTGCCTCAGCCTCCCCAGTAGCTGGGACTACAGGCATGAGCCACCATGGCCAGCTAATTTTTTCTATATATTTTTAATTGCCTAGCTAATTTCTTTCTATTTTTAGTAGAGACGGGGTCTTGCTCTTGCTCAGGCTGGTCTCAAACTACTGAGCTCAAACGATCCTCCGGCCTGGGTCTCCCAGAATGCTAGGATAACAGGTGTGAGCCACTGTGCCCGGCCTGATGGTCTTTTTAGACACTCCTGAAAACAGGGTTAAGATCGTATGTAGCATGTTAAAACTGGAATGCAAAATGGAGTTGAGAGATTTTAGTTTAGATGGATTTTCATTAACTGAATAACTCATAACTTAAATATGTCATTGCTTTTTATTTATTTGTTTATTTATTTATTTTTAGGGGGGGGGGTCTTGCCCTATCACCCAGACTGGAATGCAGTAGCACAATCACTACAGCCTTGAATTCCTGGGCTCAAGCGATCCTCCCACCTCAGCCTCCTAACTAGTTAGGACTACAGGTGTGCACCATGGTTCCTTGCTAAATTGTTAAATTTTGTTGTAGAGACATGTTCGTGTTCTTGCTTTGTTACCCAGGCCTGGTATCGAGCTCCTGAGCTGAAATGATCCTACCCCCTTGGTCTCCCAGAGTGCTGGGATTGCAGTGGGAAGCCACTGTACCCAGCCCCGCTTTTTTTTTTTTTTTTTTTTGAGACAGAGTCTCACTCTGTTGCCTGGGTTAAAGTGCTGTGGCGTCAGCCTCGCTCACAGCAACCTCAAACTCCTGGGCTCAAGCGATCCTCCTGCCTCAGCCTCCCAAGTAGCTGGGACTACAGGCATGCGCCACCATGCCCGGCTAATTTTTTCTATATATTTGTAGTTGGCCAATTAATTTCTTTCTATTTATGGTAGAGACAGGGTCTCGCTCTTGCTCAAGCTGGTTTCAAACTCCTGACCTTGAGCGATCCGCCCGCCTCGGCCTCCCAGAGTGCTAGGATTATTGCACCTGTCTTCAAAGCCTCTATTTCTCCTTCGTGTTTTTCCCCACTAGAATGTAAGCTCCATGAGAACAAAGCCTTTGCCCATTTAGTTGACTGTTTTTCCCCACTGGCTCAAACAGTATCTGAGGTGTCTTAGCTGCTCAGTAAATATTTATCGAATAAAAGGATGAATCAGTAACTCAGGCTTAGCAAATGGTCTCGCACACCGTAGCCACTCCATAAATATTTTGGAATGAATGAATGTTGGAATAAGGTAGGACAGGTGCTACTGAAACAAACACAGGGCATTTAACCTAATTGGAGGAGTCTCCTAAGTTATACAGAATAAGAAAGAGATTTTCAGTCCTTTTGCTTTTGTGAATTCAACAGGTCAAATTGACGTCAATCAAACTTTCTTACAGCTGGCAGGGGGACTAGGATGTACAAGCAGGCATGGAACCCCGTTAGACCCTCACTTCCCAAATTTCCATCTCTCCCACCCCCTTGCTCTTCGACATATTTTCATTCAGCTGACAGCTTGTTCAATTCTGCAGTTTCTTGCCAAGAATAGACATCGAAAATGTCCCATAGAGAAATCAGCATTGGGGTGGACCAACTGGAAGCTAAAGCCTGCAGCTATTTTCCAGAATTCCTCAACTCCTAGGAGAAGCAGAGAGGGAAAAAAAAATGCAGAGGTTACAGGGCAGGGTTCTAGAAGTGTCGTTCTCTTTCCTACGATGGCTGACCTGTGTGGGTAGAGAAATCGTATGTGGTATAGAGCAGAGAGTTCTGTGCAGGACTCCTTTTTTGAGATGAATTTCCTCTGCCTTTAAACGTTTTGGTCTTTTTAGTTACTAATGATACTAAAGGAGCTATATGGTTTCTTCTGGAGCTGGGTCACGATGTGCTCCAGAAATTACCTGGGAGGATGCCATATGCAAATTCGAGAAGAAATAGCAGTCTTGGTATTCATGGTGACAGCTTAGTTATCCTTAAGGTGAAGGGAAGGAGAAATAGGTATCTTTTTCCTTAATAAAGTCTTTCCCCTTAATTCCTAGATTCCATGTCTGTTCTTACTTGGTAACAGGCTGGGACCAGACTAGAAAGTTTAGTAATAGCAATTTAGCCTAAATTTCAACATAATCCTGCATAATAATTATAGCGGATTGGATATTCCTTTGGAAACTACTTTAAAGAGCTGTGCACAGAATATTTTCCCAGGCTGCAGAAATCCTCACATGGAGATAAAAGCCATTCAAAATGTGATTGTTATCTCCCCAAAAACAGATCAGTTTGCTTTCAATGTAATGATCACTAGGAAGATTAGCAATACTCAATTTATATACAAAGAAAAAAAAAGAATGAAGTGTATATTAACCATCCTCATTATTATAGTTAGGCTAAGTGACAACTTCATGGGAAAAGCATTTCGTGATAACTAATAGCAACCACACACATTTTATGATCGAAAACAATGGAGCTCAGATAGGTCATAAAATTTGTCTGGGGACATCTAGCCATTCTGTGGCAAAACACCACTTTGGTTCCAGTTATAAAAGTCCATGCTCTAAATCAAGAGGCTGTATACTAAGCACTGGTATTTCCTGTCATATTTCATTATTTGCTTTATAAGTTACATTATACAGCACATTCCGCATTATTTTGGTATATCATCATTTTCAATGGTGTCAGAGTAGTTTTTAAATAAAAAATTGGTAAAATTTACCTAAAATAAAGTTCCCAATTTAATCGTTTTAAAGTATACAAGTCAGTGGCATTTAGCATATTCGTATTGTTGTGTAACCATCACCACTATCTAGTTCCAGAATCTTTTCATCCCTGCCCCCTCAGAAGAACTCTCATAACCATTAATCAGCATTCCTGCCTCTCCCTTCCCCCTAGCTCCTGGTAACCATTAATCTATTTCCTGTTTCTATGGATTTGCCTATTCTAGACATTTTATACAAATGCAATCTTACAATATGTGATTTTTTTTGTGTTTTCCTTCTTTCACTTAACATCATGTTTTCAAGGTTCTTCCATGTTTTAGCAGCTATGAGTACACTTTATTCCTTTTTGTAGTTAAATAATATTCCATTGTATGACTATACCACATTTAATTCATTCATTCATCCATTGATGGACATTTAGGTTGTTTGCACCTTTCGGCTATTGTCAATATTATGTCTATGAACACTGGGAACAAGTTTTTGTTTGCACAACCGTGTTTAATTCTTTGGGGTATACATACCTAGGAGTAGAATTGCTGGGTTATATAGTAGTTCTATGTTTGATTTCTTGAGGGGTTGCCAAACCTTTTTCCACACCAGCTACACCATTTTACAGTCTCACCAGCAATGTATAAAGGTTCCAATTTCTTCACATTCTCACCAACATTTGTTATTTTCCATTTTTAAAGAAGTATACCCATGCCGGTAGATGTGTAATGGTATCTTATGGTGGTTTTGATTTGCATATCACTAATGACTAATGATGCAGAACATATTTTCCTGTGCTTTTGGAGTGTTTTTTTAAAGATAAACTTTAAGTTTAGAATATTTTTAGGTTTACAGAAAATCTGCAAAGATTACATAATAATATTTTAGTAACATCATCCCCATAGAGAATGTACTAGAAGGTGTCTCTGTGCCTCCTCTATTTTTGCCACCTTGAGTTTTAAACTTTTCGATAGAGAAATATATCACTGGAGCACATTATAGTTATTGATGAAGGCTCCGTGATATTGCCTTTTTTTGCCTACAAAACTGTAGGGTAGACAATATTACAGTGATGTTAGAAATTAATAAATGGAAGTAAAGTGGTTAGGAACATGGTTTTGGTCTTAGTCTCAGCGACACCACGTCTGAATACTGGTTGTGTCTTCTCAAGCAAGGCACTTAACCTCTCTGAACCTTTCTCTTCATCTGTAAAACAGCAATAGCATATACATCATAGGGTCATTATGAGGATGAAATGAAAAACCATATTGAAAATACATGCTGGCTGGGTGCGGTGGCTCATGCCTGTATTCCTAGCACTCTGGGAGGCCGAGGCGGGTGGATCGTTTGAGCTCAGGAGTTCAAGACCAGCCTGAGCAAGAGCGAGACCCCGTCTCTACCAAAAATAGAAAGAAGTTAATTAGACAGCTAAAAATATATAGAAAAAATTAGCCGGGCATGGTGGCGCATGCCTGTAGTCCCAGCTACTCGGGAGGCTGAGGCAGGAGGATCGCTTGAGCCCAGGAGTTGGAGGTTGCTGTGAGCTAGGCTGATGCCATGGTACTCTAGCCCAGGCAACAAAGTGTCTCAAAAAAAAAAAAAAAAAAAAAAAAAGAAAGAAAGAAAGAAAGAAAGAAAAAGAAAATACATGCAGTGTTTGGCACATTGTAAACATTCAATAAATGAGATGTTTGTTTGTTTGGTTGCTTTAGAAAGCACAGAGCAATCATCTAATTTGTCTGTGGGCAAGGAGCTACCAAGGTGAATAGTTGTCAGAATCATTGACCTGGAAGCAGACAAACCTAGGATCAAATCCCACAGCCACTTCCTGGGCATGGGACCCTGTACAAGTGACACAGCCTAGTCAAGCCTCTGTTTTCTCACCTGTAAAATGGGAATACTCGTACTCCCTGCCTTATAAAGTGGAGAGGATGAAATAAATGCATCATGTAAAGTACTGACCAAAGTGCTCAGCACAATGAGCACTCACTCAAAAAACGTTAGCTGCCATTGCTATTATGGTCATGATTTTGATTGGGACAAAGACAAATTTTTGTAAAGATTTAATGAGACAATAAATGCAAAGATTTAGAGCGGTGCATGCCATGTTCTAAATGTCTCCATATAAATATTATTCTTTTGATTTGTTTTTCAGCCATTTAAAAGTGTAAAGCCATTCTTAGCTTATGAGTCATGCAGGGACATGACAGGTTGAGGAATGCATTGGCTGTAGGCTGTCATCCCTGCGATGACGTGTCATACGCAGAAAGGATAAGTATATCCTTCATGAAACCTTCAGGCAAAGGTTTCAATCCTACCTGTACGTGTATGTGTGTGCTAGATAGTGATAAAAAAAAAAAACAAAACCCACATTTCCCATTGTGAACAGCAATCACAAAAGTTTGAAAAACATGAACCTAGAGAAGGTTCTCGGCTGTCCGGAGAGCGGTGTCAGGAAATGCCAGCTTGCCTAAGCAAGGAGATTGCATAGCTTTAATAGTTTTAGGCTTTAGTGGTGTCAATTCAAAAAGTAAGTCACACTGAGACTGTATGTTAAAATCAAATTGATAACTGAAGGAAGTTGAGTCTAGTCTGAAACAGGGCAACCCTGGTTTAAGTGAACAACAACAACGAAAAAAAGGACGAAGAAAGAAGAAAGGATTGCTATCTGTCTAGTTTTTGCTCCTATCCCTCAGCTGTGAGTTTTCCCAATGCTCTCAGAGTTTTAGAGGCAAGGGTCACAAGATCAAGGTCAAACATCTGAAAAATGCAGATGCTGTGAGTTTGGAAGCAGAAACATTCCCAAGCATATGCCAGCTTGTGCATTCACTAAAGTGGAGGGCTAACTTAATCATTAAAACGGCAGTATCTTCCAACACTTGGCTTAATTCAGCACTTCTCAGCTGCCTCCAAAATCCTTGGGGTACTCAAACTCGAGCAGGCTGAATTTCTCAGGCAGGAGTGGCAGGAATGTACAGGATACAAGGACTCCAAATTTGG
The DNA here is from genome assembly GCA_008750895.1 of Mirza zaza. NCBI lineage: Eukaryota > Metazoa > Chordata > Mammalia > Primates > Cheirogaleidae > Mirza > Mirza zaza. The sequence goes on along the minus strand of VSMD01107850.1, from coordinate 7,722 downwards.
GCGCTGGTTCCCTGGGGGGTGTTGTTCATAACCACTCTGGGTTTGGCTAAGCCTCCCGTCACGTGGGCAGCAGTCCATAAAAAAACGAGTTTAAAATTCTAGGAACTTGCTAAATCTGGAAAGTGTGTATAATACATTATTTGGAGTCCTCGTTCATCTGGCTACACGATTTGGTGGGGGACAATTTTCCAGAGATGGCACGGTTCAAGGAGCAAGGTTGCTCAGACTCCAGATTGCTTCCTCACCCTGAGTCATTTTCCCAAAGCCCCACCTAGTAGTTGCAGGATCAGCTCTGTGGCCAGATAAAGTCTTAATGCAACCGTGCACACTGTGGATAGTCACACTGTCATGGGCTCAGGGCCGGGTGAACCACCTGGGAACTCTAGGAATGCCTCCATAAAACACACCTTTGAGACCAATAATGTGATCATAAAACTGGACTTCCTCTTTCACTTCTTAAAATACTGTTAAAATAAATGAGAGAGGAAGAGGCAAGAAATTCTCCTAGCAATGGCACTTGTAATTTCTAAAGCCACGTCTAGAAATTAAAATCCTCCCCCAAAAGATGTTTTCCAGGATCACCCTGGGTTTTCCTGTCATTGAATTTACCAAACATTTGGTCTTTTTTCACGTCTTGAATACCAAATCAGGAGGTAGGTTTCTACTAGAAAAAAAAAGAAGCATATCTTAGGCAGGGCGTGGTGGCTCACGTCTGTCACGCTAGCACTCTGGGAGGCCAAGGCTAGAGGATTGCTCAAGGTCGGTCAGGAGTTTGAAACCAGCCTGAGCAAGAGCGAGACCACGTCTCTCCTATAAATAGAAAGAAATTAATTGGCCAACTCAAAATATATAGAAAAAATGAGCCGGGCGTGGTGGCGCATGCCTGTAGTCCCAGCTACTGGGGAGGCTGAGGCAGGAGGATCGCTTGAGCCCAGGAGGTGGAGGTTGCTGTGAGCTAGGCTGACACCACAGCACTCTAGTCCAGGCAACAGAGTGAGACTCTGTCTCAAAAAAAAGAAAAGAAGTGTGTCTTTTAGTTCTGTACCATCAGTGTCTACTAGAAATTGACAAAATAAGTATTTATCAAATATTTGTCGAATAAACGAATGAACAATCTACCAACTGTCATGCGTGATCTTGGAATATTGTCTTTTTCAGCTTATCCTCAGAGAAACTCAAGACTCTTTTTGGAACTTTTGCAATCAATGTTATGTAGTTTAACAAGCCATCTGTATTAAACAAGAATAATACTTGACTCGCTTCCATTGTAAAAGGGGTTCAATCCTGCCCTGTTGCCAGCTTTAGAATATCTTCAAAAGACCTATACAAAATATGGGCCAACCACGGCAGCTTTGATTGAAATCAAACTCCCATTACATTTGAATCCTTGGAATTTTAGGTAACTGTATAAAAGGTGACCCTCATAAGAGTCTGCAGAGGGACCCACCTTGATGGGGTTTCCCTAAATAGTCCCAAGTCTACACATACTGTCTCTGCCAGGCTCGATCAGGCTGGTGATGATGTTTTTTGACTCACCTGCGTTTTTTTTTTTTGAGACAGAGTCTCACTCTATCGCCCAGGCTAGAGTGAGTGCCGTGGCATCAGCCTCGCTCACAGCAACCTCCAACTCCTGGGCTCAAGCCATCCTCCTGCTTCAGCCTCCCGAGTAGCTGGGACTACAGGCATGCGCCACCATGCCCGGCTAAATTTTTCTATGTGTATATTAATTGGCCAATTAATTTCTTTCTATTTCTTAGCAGTGACGGGGGCTCGCTCTTGCTCAGGCTGGCTTTGAACTCCTGACCTTGAACGATCCACCCACCTTGGCCTCCCAGAGAGCTAGGATGACTGGCGTGTGCCACCTCGCCTGGCCACACCTGCGTTTATTGTCAAGGCCACTGAAAAGTAAGCAGCAGCCTCTACTTATACCTCTACTCTCAACTATTAAAATGACTTTGTTAGAGACTGAAGTTTCTCTGATTTCTTTTCTCTCCTGTTAGTGAAAATCTCCTTTCAAGCTGGGATTGCTAGACCTGCACCGTGCAAGCTGCTAGTAGCCAACTATCTTTCCTGGCTGGTTGGGGAAGGCCAAGCTGTAGGGGGTAGAAGATGAGGCCACAGATAAAGGACAGCAGAACCAAGAGATGGAGAGAGAGGAAGCTGAGGACACGGCTTGAACTTCTTCATCCAGACATACTGGAAACTAGCTGCATCTATGGTCTTGCCAGTTACATCAAGTAATATATTTCCTTTTCCACTTAAGATAGTCACACTGGGTTTCTGTCACTAGCAGCCAAAAACATCCCAATACAAGTTGTTATTTCAGCCTTCTTCAGAATCCTAAAAGACCGTCAATAGGACATTGGTTAAATAAATTTCGAAACCTTCAAAGAATGGAATATTATTCAGCTATTGAAAGTGATAAATGGAGGTCTATGTTTACAAATACAAAATTAACATGTTGGTGAAAAAGGTTAAAGTGGATTACTTTATTCTATAAATTAACTATAAATCCCAAATGGAAACAGAGAGATGAACTTAAGAGTGTGTGCATGCCCAAATTGAAAAAGTGATTATTGGTAGTAAGATTGTGAATGACTAATTTAATGTTGTCTTCTTACTTCTCTATGTTAAAAATAGTCCTGCAAAAATATATTGCTAGGATTTTTGTTTGTTTGTTTGTTTTTTCACTGTACTTGGCACTAGGGTATTTTTAAAAACATGGACATTCCATCCTTGGTTTCTTTCTCTCTCTTTTTTTTTTCTTTTTTTTTTTTTTACAGCCAATGCCTAAGAGAATGATCAAAACCATCCTTGGTTTCAATGTATATTTTCCTCCTTCCCCTTTCAGTTCTTTTTTGGTGCAGTAAATTGATAAAGACACACAATAAGGAAGAAATATCATAGGTTAAACACCTTCAGTAATAAAATTTTGTATTATTTAAGCATCTACTATGTTCAAATTGCTATACTTTTACAGAGTTGGTGGGAGATGGAATAAAAGAGATTATATATAAATGCCTGTTCTCAAAAAAAAAAAAAAAGAGAGAGAGAGAGAGAGAGAGCTTCCCGTTCTCAAAGAAATTAGCAATATCATCAGGTATATTTTCAGTGGAATTACGGAGGATAATATGCTAATTTGAGATACTTAGTGTTTTATATAGCTGAACCATTTGAGAATTTTTAGGAGAGATACTAATGATAAATTTTTCGGTTTCTTTTGGTTCCTCCGATCTGCCATCTAACTTCAAATCTTCCACTTACCATTATTCATTTTTTTGCATGTAGGTGAACTAGAACAGTAGCCAGGATTTAAACCCTCTTCCTGGAGTTTCTTCTCTGGGGTATTAAAATAATAGGTCATATGTGATATCTTGGAAGGTCACAAAAAGTAACATTTTATTTATTCTTGCTTAGCTGAAAGTACTAAAGGGAGGAAGACCATGGTCAGAGGAAACTGCCCATCTGCCTCCCTGATGAGGAAGAGAACAAGTTATCAAGGGAGCCACAAAGATGCCTCCAATCTTTGAGGCTGAGATGACCAGCAATATGGTCCCCCTGCCATCTGCCACCTGCCCCAATGGCTTCAATCTCCCCACTGGTCTTCTGCTCTAAGGCACCAGTTTGGAGTCAGTTACCTTACTGAATACAACATGGTTATAGTGACATCTCTCATGCACACCTTCTGATGGCTTTCTTCAGAAATTAAAAGATAGCCGGGCGTGATGGCTCATGCCTGTAACCTAGCACTCTGGGAGGCCAAGGCGGGAGGTTCGCTCAAGGTCAGGAGTTCGAAACCAACCTGAGCAAGAGGGAGACCCCGTCTCTACTAAAAATAGAAAGAACTTAATGGGCCAACTAAAAAATATATAGAAAAAATTAGTTGGGCATAGTGGGGCATGCCTGTAGTCCCAGCTACTCGGGAGGCTGAGGCAGGAGGATCTCTTGAGCCCAGGAGTTGGAGGTTGCTGTGAGCGAGGCTGACGCCAGGGCACTTTAGCCCAGGCAAGAGTGAGACTCTGTCTTAAAAAAAAAAAAAAAAAAAAAAAAAAAAAAAAAAAAAAAGATGACACAGGAAGAGTTCTTAAACCCTTGAAAGAAAAAAAAAAAAAAAGAAAAGAAAAATAAGTAATATATTTAAAAATTAAAAAAAAAAGAAATTAAAAGACAATTTATATGTCCTCCTTTGCCCCAGAGCTGACAACCTCACATTTTCAGAAAAATGAAGAAAAAATACCACTTTAGACTATAATTACCATTGTAATTGGAAAATTCTTTTAGTCACAACTGGAAAAATCTGGGAAGAAATGTATTTGGGAGAAGGAGAGGAAATGCACCTTTTGTGTTTGTGGGGCGTTTTTTCTCTCTAGCAGAACTCTAAGATCTCAATTTGTTGAGAGTTTATTGTGTTCCAGTTGAAGTCTCTGGCAAATCTACTGTGCTTATTAAGAGCTCATCGTTGAAATGTTTACATGACAACAATATTAGGATGTTTGGCACGTCACCTGTACTCCAGCCCAAGCACTGTACGGAACGTTTGCAAATCAATCCCCTTTACATCCTTGTAAATTATTCAAGCCTGAGAGCCCAAAGATTGGATTCTGGAGTGGAACACTGTATTATTTCAGATTTAAGGGAAGAGATGGAGAGCAAAGTGACTTAATTACTGCGCACATACTACGTGGCAGATTCAAGAGCCCCAAATATGCTAAATGGTGGCATCACTGGCGTAGCACAGTGGTTCTGAGCGTGGGTTTTGGGTCATGCCTCTGGGTTCACTTCCGGGCTTTGTTACTTCTAAGCTCTTGGGCAAGTTTCTTCACTTTCCTCAGTTGCAAAATCAAGGTCATCCCTGATAATTCCAACCTCATGTACTAGTGATGATTGGATAAGATCACTCATGTAACTACCCTGGCATACACGGTAAGCTTCAAAGTTAGGTGTTTGACAGCATTATTCCTCCCTTTAGAACGGATTGCCACCTTCACAGCATAAATGAGAGAAGTCAGAACACAAGGATCCCACTTGACATCTCTTCGAGAAAAATCTACTTCAAAATGAGAGAACTGCAAGTGCTCTCAAGAAAACAATCTATAAATACGTGGTTTTAGCCACCCAACCTAAATTGGCTTGGGGTTCAAAGGTCATATGTCAATTTCATGTCACACTTCATCCATTCATTCATGCATTCGTTCAACAGCTGTGTATGTTACGCACTTCAAATAAGCCACGGCTTTTGGTGCTGAGGTTTGAAAGGTTACATAGGAAACATAGGATTTCTGCCCTGAAGTTTGTTTCCAGTCTGGGACAGACACAGGTACTAGATCAGGTGACACAGTAGAAGGAGCAGACAGAAAATCCCAAACTTAGTGTCTGGAACTTGGCGTCCTTGGCTGCTTTGATGAAGGTTCAAATTTTCCTTCTTTTATTTTCTTGGATTATAATAACATCTCTATTCGTTTTTCCATACTGCCTTCTGTACCCTCAGGTTCTTCTTCTTCTCTTGGGGCTATTCCACATCTAAAACCTGAGGTTTGCTAAAAATTCCAAGTCCTTTCTGCCTTCTTAGCTGCGGTAGGGACACCTGGACTCCTGGGACAGGGGGATGTCGCTGCTTTGGAAGGAATCACAAAACACCAGGCCTCGCCCATCTCTTGGGCTCTCCCCGGCAGGAGTGAGAGTCAGGTGGAAAGGTGGGGGCCACTAATTCAAGGTCGGTTAGGGGTATTCTTGGCAAATAATTAGACTTTACTAGAATGTGGCTTGGCAAAGTTGGGAAACACAAGGTCAAACTTACTAGTGATTCGCAGGGGAATCTGTGACCCCCCTCTAAGATGCTATGAAAAACATGTACAGTTTTATGGGAAGATTCAGGGGAGCATTACTAGGTACCAGCCACTGTTCTAAGAACGGGGGATATTATGTTTCCTGCCCTCCTTGAGCTTATATTCCGCAAAGAGATGTGGTTCGCAGTTTTATTTTCCAGCACTACTTACGGGGAAACTTAAAAAAGTCCAGATGGTGCTAGAACCTATCTTTGAGATTCCGATTGGGTGGATCTGCGTTTGGTTTGGTTATCTACATTTTGAAGTGCCTGCCCATTTTTTTTTTTTTTTTTTCTTTTTTTGGAGACGGGGTCTTGCTTTGTTGCCCAGGCTGCAGCACAGCGGTGGGATTCGTAGCTCACTGCAGCCTCGAACCCCTGGGCTCAAGCGATCCGTCTGCCTCAGTGTCCCGAGTAACTGGGGCTACAGGTGCGCGCCACCACACCCAGCTAATTTTTCTTCTTTTTTGTAGAGACTGGGTCTTGCTACGGGGTCGAGACAGATGTCTTCTGAAAAAAGAAGCTGGAGATGAAGTTCCTATCACCAGGAAAATTGGTCACCTCTTTCTTGCAGAAACACTACAAAGCGATGGGACTTTCAGTTCTAGAAAGCATCAACATTCCCCCCTTATTTTTATTGGCTTAGAATAGCACCCTGCAAACAGTGTTTTAAAAGCATATTTAAATGTACGCCTATATATATTTTTTAAGTTCTAGAAAGGAGGGGACTTAGTACCTTCATCACCTAATCTGAAACCCCAAATGATTTCCTAATTCGCTTCCCATGCACTAATACTACCATAAATCACTTTTTATTATATGCCACTTCACAAGAATTCACTTGATCAGTGTCCTCCCATGCAGTACTTTCGAGAATCCCGAGAAAAGGAGGCTCGGAGGAGGAACGGGCTTGCTCGGGGTGACACGGGGTGGGGGTTCTGTGGGAACCTGCGCCCACCATGCACCGCTGTGGCATTCCGTCCTCTCCGAGTCGCTCCAACTCACATCCCTTATTTCTTGGAATCTCCCCTGCGACCCCAAACGAACAGACCTGACACATCACCAAGCAGGAAAAGCAACTGCCCGGGGACGATCAAGCAGGCCGAGTGGGGGGTATTTGGGGAGGGCAGCCTTCCCAGTCTCGAATATTCTTCCCGTCCGCAACCTGCCCGGGACGGACGCTCACTCCACAGCCACCCCGGGCGGCGCCGCAGGCGACAGCTCCGCCCGCCCGCCCGTCCCCTGGATGCGAATCCCGCAGTGGCCCCGGCGCGCACGTCCCCGCGGGCGCCAGGACCACACCCGGGTGACCCTGCCTCCCGGCCGGGCAGGGGGCCAGGCTCCCCGGCGCCGCCAGGAACGCCAGCGCGGGGCAGGTGCCCGCCCAGCAGCCTTGGGGGCAGGACGGCTAAGAGCCAGTTGCTCTCCCGCGTTCGGGGACCCGGCCCCGCGCCGGTCCTGTGGCTGCAGTCCCTCGCCTGTCGCTCCCCCGCGTCCCGCAAAGTTGGCCCCAAAGTTTCAGGGCGCGCGCAACGCGCACAGGGACCCCGGCGGGGCGTCCCCGGGTCCCCACCGCGCACTCCGTAGGGTGGCAGGGACCCCGGCGGGGCGTCCCTGGGCCCCACTGCGCCCTCCCCAGGATGGCAGGGACCCCGGCGGGGCGTCCCTGGGCCCCCACCGCCCCTCCCCAGGCGGCAGGGACCCCGGCGGGGCGTCCCCGGGTCCTCACCGCGCACTCCGTAGGGTGGCAGGAACCCCGGCGGGGCGTACCCAGGTCCCCACCGCCCTCCCCAGGCGGCAGGGACCCCGGCGGGGCGTACCCAGGTCCCCACTGCGCCCTCCCCAGGATGGCAGGGACCCCGGCGGGGCGTCCCCGGGTCCCCACCGCCCCTCCCCAG